>JACDOX010000171.1:140195-215564 GCA_014549065.1 Cardinalis cardinalis
CTGTTTGTAGTGCACCACAGGACTTCTTGCCAGTGAACTACCAATGGTTCTCTATCTGCTGGCCTGCACAGAAATAGGCAGCTTTGCTTCTTGACAGTATTAGGTTTTTGGTGGTTTTTATGAGATCAATTTMTGGGATAGATAATGCCCAGCTCCGATCCTCCCAGCCTTCAAAGAGGAAAGGCTGCTTTCCACACGTGGMAGGATCTACTGTTTTGACTAATTCCTTGGGAATTGTCTTGTAGCTGTGTTCACCAAGGCTCTAATCCATGAGGCAGTTTTACATAAGCTGTTGGTCTCCTCATACTACAGACAGAGCTTTTGGCTGGGCTGGTGCTGGAGGAACATTGGTGTGTTTCAGATTRGCTGAGGTGTAGGTTCTGCTGTTCATTTGGCATCTGCCAGGCTAGTTGCTGCATGAGCAGACCATCCTTAAAGTTGCCTTAAAAGCAGAATCCAAATTTCCAGAGGTGGAAGCTGAACTTCCTTTTCAAATAAGTAGGCAAAATCAGATAAGCTCTCATTTTATCAGCATGTGCTCCAAATGAAGCAAACCCTAGCCTGCTGCCTTCAGCTCTTAAAACCCATCTGAAAATCAAGTTGCACTTACTGGAGTTTGTTCTGTGTTCTTGCTAATCTCTTTATAACCTGTTAATATCATCTCCTTCACCTGTTGGTTTTGCTTTTAGCAGTGATCTGRCCACCTCTGTCATTGTATTTAAGCACATTCAGCTGACATGTGACTGCTCAATGTGACTGTGACAAGTACTGAGAACAGGAGCAAGTAGAAGGGAGGCAGAGTATTTGTGTATTTTTCTGACCATGAAAATATGTGAGTGCATCAGAGAAGAAGAGTAGGAATGCTCTTAGGGGAATGTGGGGGGCTGAAACTTCTAACAACTGTTAGAGGTATTAAATGGGAATGTGATACTGAATTGCTGGGATGGGAATATGGGGAAAAGATGACTTGCTTTCCCTGGACCTCAGTTTTTTGATTAGTTGTTTCTCTGGGAGATGGCTTGTTTCTCTGGTAACGTTCCTTACTGTTGCTATTTAACTACAGTAGAAAGAATGATTTTTAAATCCAATACTACCTTACTCATAAAAGTATGATGCACTTCAATGAAATGGTATTTGATTGAATATTTGATCAAAACAAAACTATTTCCCAAGCAAATTGCTTTTTCAATTGGGCTCAGAGAAAATCAGACAAAATGACAGTACCTACATCACTGGAGATGGAAATGTGTTCTCCCGAGTTCCCAAGGCAGCTTCAGAGGATGTGGCATTTCCCCTATCATTTTGCTTGGAAACCATTTTTTATCCACCCCCAGCAAACTTGTATGCAGGATTTTTGCAGCTACTTAGGGATTTCTTTACTAGCTGCTTTTAAAAGGAAAAAAAGCTTATCTGGCAAATTGCCTGTTAATTCATAAAGATACAGTGTCCTTGGGGATGTGGTTAGACCTCTGGATTGCAGAGTCTCAATCCCTGTTTGGAAACAGTTAGGTTTATGCTTTGATCAGTGGGCAGCTGACACTCTCCAGTGCAGATGGCTGATAGGTAACAGCTTGTCATTTTTACTGTCTGATTAGATATACAACGGCAAGGGACCAGCCTGTTAGATTGAATGATTGGAGAAGTGTTCATATATTCTGTTCACACTTCTGCTTTTTTCATTTAGCTCTTTTTTGGTGAAGATCTGCATGGTACCTTTGCAGCTCAGTAGACTGGGGTTTACTGTYTCCACACTTGCAGCCCTGTGTGGGGAGTTGGCTGCTTGATAATTGGGGTCTAATTGGCACAGCAGCATTCATACAGCTTTGCCCGAGTAAGAACTGAACTGAACAGCTTCTCCATGATACCGTAACACTTGAACTGCATGTAAAGGAAAAGTATTTGCCATTTTAGTTTGTATTTGATACTTGATATTTATTTGACAAAGTATTGCTGGTTCTGTTTCTAATAGGAAAGAGAAACTCTTCAGAAACAGCTGGATGAGGCGAACAGAGAAGCACAAAAATATCGTCAGCAGCTTCTGAAGAAGGAGCAAGAAGCAGAGGCCTATCGGCAGAAGTTAGAGGCAATGAACCGCCTCCAGACTAATAAAGAAGCTGTTTAATAAAAAATGAACACACTGCAAAGCCTGTTACTTTCAAAAACCTGCAGTACAATCTTGAACTGTACACTATATAGGTACAGCCATGGGATTTCATGATAGAGAAGATGCTACAAGTTGGTAACTGGACTTAAGCCGTGAGCTCTGATTGATTTCTTGTAACATAAAAACTCTGAATTTAGAAATTGTGAAAAGTATTTAAAATTAAATACTGTAAATAGTTGGTTTTTTTACAGTTTCAAAATGAGTTGATAAATCTTTTTGAAGGGATCCAGAAACATGAAAAGCCAATGTTTTTGTGAAATTTTTGATTTTAGTATGAATCTAACTTCTGAAAAACAGAACAGTTTTAAGGGTGATGTTGATTTAAGCTGACAATTTGAAATTTGATTATGTGACAAAATTAATTAACAGTTATTTCTACGTGATAACAGCTCAACTTCTCTGAATAAGACATTTCCAGGTGGAAATCTTTGTACAGCTTTAAGTAGTTGTCTCAGATTCTCTGAAAACCATTTTTGGTTTTTTTTTTATTTTAGGTGGTGAAATTTTTATATTTAATTTCAGATATATCCAAGTAGATTTACATGTATATGAAGCTAATATTTTTTAAACTTTTCAGTTTGTACATATGCTGCATGTTTTTATAATTTCTACACATACATCTTGCATAGGTATTTTTCAGCAAAGATGAGAAAAATTATGAGAAAAATGTTTAGCCTATAGGTCATTTGAAGTAAGCTAGCAGCCAGTTTTATTGTGGATGGTATATTTCTTGGAAGAATGTAATTTGTAATTAAGGAGAACAAAAAAGTATCTTAATTTACATATTAAGAGGCAAAATTTGGTAGTGGAGGCGTCAAAACTTCACTTTGTGTGTCTTACAATTTTCCTGTACAAACATTTTAAAGTTCGGTAATGAATAGAAAGGAATGTCTCCACTGGAACACAAATTGTAGCTATTTTAGAATATCCCTTTCGGTCTCTCTTCCCCAATAGCCTTGAAATTACTTCAGTGATACATTTTTTTTAACGGACTTTTGCATTTTAATTACGCAATTGGACAAGTAATTTTTTTTATGTTGTAGTGATGCTCTTCCTAGCCAGCATCATTGTTCCTCACTGTGATACTGTGTTTGTGTGTGTCTGTGCAGTGATCTATTATGCTTAAAATTTATATGGCACGTTACATCTTCAGAGCATTGTAAAATCTTTGAAAGAGCCCTTACTGCTCTGCCTGAGGCAGGTAAGTGAGTGTTATTGTCTCAATTTTATRACTGGTTTAAGTGCAACATGAGGGAGTTAAATGACTGGCTTACCACCACGTGAACCTGTGGTCACCTGGGAATGGATCTCAGGAGTTCCTGGCTTCTAGTCCTGTGCTTAGACTGAGCTGCCTTAAGATTGTTCAGTGCTGTGTTACATTAAATTTTGAACTACTGTGCAGATCCGTTTTTTGTAAGATAAAACTCTTTGTGCTTTGCTTTGTTGTTCCATGTTCACTGCTTTTATGGAATTGTTTATATAAACTTAAGCAAAAAGTCTGGTTTATCTATACTGTACACGGAAGAATTACCCTTAAAACTGTACTCTGGCCTACTTTTTCTATTTTACAATTAAATATCTTTTCCACATATATAAAGTGTAGAATCAGTTTAATTGGTTTGTGTGTGAATGAGAAGGTCAAAGCTGTTCTGTGTTAGACATCTGGAAAAACATGAAAAAACATTTTTGGGTATAAAATGGGCTTTAAATGGTAGGAGGGAGGAATGGGAAAAGAATTGCATTGTACCATACAAAACTTTGTCAAACCGGTCAAAATTTGACTTGGGTTTATAGATTGGGCAGTTAGGAAAAATTCTAAATRTATTTGTATTGTTATATGTTTGGTAAATTTGATTTTGATTGGCAAATTCAARCTAAAAATAATCAAAAGATAGAAATGGGAAATCTATGGTGGTGAGTTTTAGAAGAATTGTTTTCAAGGACATCATCATGTTAGTACKAGGACCTGAAGCAAATCTTGTGCAGTGGTTAACTGGAAATGCTCTATTTTAGGGATTATTTCAGGAACTACCCATTATGTCATTAGCAGATTGAGGAACCARTTAACCAAGGGAAATGTGCTGCTTAGGCATTGCTGCAGTGAATTATTTTGTGATGAAAATAATGTTTGTGTCCTCAYATCCCACAAATTTAACAACAGTGTAATCTCTATGATTTCTTAATAATGATAAGAGTGGCACTGTTTGAGTGGTGATAGTGGCAACATCCAAGTGGAGAGTTTCCCACGGTTGTGACAGCAGATGTTGGYAGCAAACAATGAAATGAACCTTTTCTATTCATTCTGCTTCCTGTGAGTAAATATTCTATTCCTCATTGTCCATAACAAAACCCTTCTGAGTGCAGCGTAGCTATAACAAAACCTTACTTAGCAGCAGCAATATTTACCCTGCCTGTAATCCATTATCAGCTATTTTATTTTAGTTCTGAACAGGACCTGCTGTTTGTTCTCTTCTGCACAGAACAAGAGATCAACCCAATGAAGCCGTCAMCTGTGAGCTCAAGTGTAGGATACATGTTACATGAAACATTTCTTGTATAGTTCAGCTCTGAAAACATTGTTAAAAATATTGTTCCTTATTTGCTGTTCCAAATTAAAAATATAAATGTAATTAGCTACCATCTGTTTCTTTGAAACATATTTCAAAGAAATTAATCACTTGTAATGAGCTAAAATCAGGGTTTTTGGGAACTTTGGGCTCATTTTGACTTGGTCCTGTRCTTGATGCCTGTCCCTTCTTAGCTTGTTCCTTTCCCTTTATGGGATCATTTACAGTACAGCCAAGAGATGTTCATAAATTCCTATTAAGCACGTTAACAGCTTGTTACTTTTTTCCTAATGTTTCCAGAGCAATATGAGATAAAACAAATATGCATATAGTAGTTTTTTGCACTTTTCTCAATGCCTTTTTATCAATTTGGGGTTTTTTATTTCAGTACTTTAATCTGATGTGTGTGTGTGTGAGAGCATCATTCTCATATCTATAAAACAGTTCCTTCTCAAGTATCTATTTGCAGCAGAAGCTAGAAAAGGTTTCACACTGTTCTGTAGACAGTGTGTRTGAGAACAATGTAAAAACTTTCTAGAACTATGTAAGTGGTTGAGCTGCATTACAGTACCTGGGGCAGAGAATCAAAGCTGCTCTGGCAGCCAGTTCTCTCCTGTGAGARAACAGCAAAACTGCTGGGGCGTATCAGACACAGGGTCTAGCCTGGCATCCTGTCTCCAGCAGGGCCAGCCCCAAGCAGGAGCCTAGGGTATGGCAAAAATAGGCAAGAATGTATTGGATGGGAAATAATTTCCCTTTCTGGTKCTTAATCCACAAGTCCTCCCTCTTGTCTTTTCCCAGGGCTGTCTGGTGCAGTGTAGAGCAAGTGAAGATGGATAAGGATTCAACATTGAGTAGTGTCAAGGACTGTGCTGCCAGAGGGAGGTCAGGATGTGTTTTCAGGTCCTAAAACTGGAACAAGAGGCAATCTATAAGGCTGTTCTTCCAAACTGAGAACGATCCAAGTGGAGGACTTGGAGGAATTCTGGAGAGACAAGACTAAATCCCAGTGCTTAKGCATGTCATACAGGAGAAAGGAAAGCACAGTGAGGGAAGAGGTGCCTTTTCCCAGCTCAGTGGTCTAGGGTGATATCCATGGAGGAACATCACCCTGCTTAGTGTAACCTGCTCTGCTCTGCTCTGAAGGGCAGGGCATCCACAGAGGATCACTGCTGCTTCACATTGTAGTTCTGGAACTGGYAATAGCTATGAAGCCTTTCCTTTTAGTAGCATGGACTGACAGYTTAAGGACTGAACGCTTGTGGGGATGTAGGTATACTCTCTTTTTGGGAAAAAAAAAGTTCTCAAAATAATTCTTAGGAAAAGTTCCTGTCTCCCATACAAAATCTGTTCTGTGCTGGTACGTTGTTTTCATGGCTACTGCTAGCACAGTAGCTGGGTGTGCTGGCGTAACATCTGCTAGCTTTTATTTGGTTTTGAGAGCTCTTGAGCTTTTTCTCTCCCACAAGTCTCATGTTAATATGCCTTATATTCATGGCATGGATTACTGTGAGACTTCTGAAAAATTGATTGAAAAAGGGAAAGTGCAGAGGCAGCTCCTCTTAGTGATACACTATCTTACACATCAAAAGAGCACAGATGAGAACATGAGAGATTGTGAAAACCCTCAGCTGGGAGGAGTTAGATAAACACTCACCAATGACCTGCCTGTTAAACCTTTTCCAGAATGTATGAGTCTGAGAGATAAAGGGAGCTATAAAGGGGGAAGCAGCTGGCAGCGCACCAGATCAAACTGACCACAGCTCCCAAAAGGTTGTGGCCCAGGTTTGAAGAGGTGCATTCCTAAGGAATCACTATGGAGCCTGAGGAGTACAGACAGAGAGGTGAGTGATCCATGGCTCTTGCAAATAGGTAACATTTGCTCATGGAGATCAACTGTTGTGGGGCTGTGAGTGATACCCAAAATTAGGATGGGCTATATCCTCTTTAAATGTGCATTTGGCCTTGAGACTTGGATTTGCTGAGGCAAAAACTGTGTCCCAGGGTTGAGTTTAAATTAATGGATTTAGTGTCTGTGGGTAACTTAACCTTTTTGGTCTTACATCTAAGATACTGTGGGAAAGCTGCAAAACTGTAATTCTGAATAAACATGTGCTATGGGGTTGTGCACAATAGCTTTTCGCTGGCTTCTGACACTGCAGTGATACTTGGACAGTTCTGGAGATGGAGAGGCAACTTTGGTTCCAGGGCTGCAGGAGATTGCCTTAAAAAGTGGAGAAAGGGTATGGAGCAATGCAGCTGATTTCAGAGGATGCAAAAGCAGGTTTGCTAATGACAAGGAAGTGTAGGACGTGAAAATTTAATTCCTGTGAAATGAAGTTTCAGTTAATTTGTAGGCAAGAAAATCTAACCTTTCAGTAACCAAACAAACTGTACTTGTACCATGACTGTGTTTTAAAGGTACGTTTGAACTATTCAATGATGGCACTGAAAAAACCCTGTAAGCCTGTTTTAGAACATCATTAGATGGGACAAATAGGGTGTAGGAGRGAGGAGCTGGGAGCAGTATTCCAATGCTATTAGAATCTCTGTCCAGTGCTAAGGACAGATTGTATGGAGTGTCTGTACTGCTAGTTAATGTTTCCATAATTGAAACTGAAACCACTGGTTTGCCTCTTGCAGGGAAAGAGATGGTGGATTACATTTGCCAGTACCTGAGCAATGTGAGAGAGAGACGGGTGACTCCTGATGTACAGCCAGGTTACATGAGAGCCCAGCTGCCAGACTCTGCCCCAATGGACCCAGACAGCTGGGACAACATCTTTGGAGATATAGAGAAGATTATTATGCCAGGGGTAAGAAATAAAATATAATCATGGCAGGAAAAAGCCATTACTACCTGGGGTGAACTCCAAATCCTGGGAATGCACACGTTCTGCAGAACATTGTTCTAAATAAGTAAAGTACCCAAAAATGTAGCATTAATCTTGTAGTTGTTATCTCCACAGTTGTGTTCCTAACTATAATTTTAGGGGTTAGATTGTGAATGTATTTTTTAACTACTTTGTATATAACTCATATTTGCTTATAGGGAAACAAATTCAGCAGTATGAGAAAATCATTAGCTTCAMAATGTCTACCTGCTGAACCATATAATCTTAATTTYAGAGATGTGGAAACTGGGCACAGCMAGGTGAAAGAACTCTTGCYCAGCTTCATGGACATACAAGGCTTGTTTCCTGTGCTTTGAATGTAAAAGTCTACTTCCTCTTGTACATAAATACTGCAGATTCTGCAAAGAGAATTCATATTACCAAATTGCATGTTTTATGTAAGAAGCTTTTTCAAATTCTGTTCTCMAAATTTTTTGTAGATGTTTGCAGAAACTTGATCTGATGTAGGAGAGGCAAGCAGATTATATGTACTTATGCTGGTGTTCCTCCCTCTCTGGAGGGAAATACAAAACCTCCAAAATACCAGCTCATTCAGGTGTATAGAAGGGTTTATATAGTTGTATATTGCTGTGTGTAGCTAAAGACAACTTGTTGTTWGACAAAATGAGCAACTTTGTTGCAAGGATTCCCTTTATAAAGATAAATATTTTGATAAATCTTTCTGACTCTGGTCATTCAAACATGGCACAACATTCTTTCCTGTTCAGAATCTTTGTCTGCCTGTTTAATTCAGATAAATGCTTTTGCTGTTATTTGTAATTTATCTGTTAATAACGCAGTGTTATCATCTGCTAGTGCTGCTCTCCTGTTGATATTATCTCTGCAGCTCTCTGCTGCAGATATATAGTTGCACATATTACGTTGCTGTAATTCTTTTCTCTCACTTTAAACAGACAGGAATCACTACATCTCATGCAAAGTTTTGTGACATTTTCAGACTGAACTTCTACATAATTCTGTTCTAGGTAGTCCATTGGCAAAGTCCACACATGCATGCCTACTTCCCAGCTCTAACTTCCTGGCCTTCACTCCTTGGAGATATGTTGGCTGATGCAATTAACTGCTTGGGATTCACATGGGTAAGTTTTCTGGGGCTATTTTAGACATTCCTCTCCTGTGTGTAATATGCAAGAGCAGGTCTTAGTCATTCTTYCTTGTTTTCTGAGTCAGTATAATTATTTGTTTTAAACAATTGTATGTTGTTGCATAAATGAAAACTGTCACTTAAAAAAAACCCAACCCAAAAGAACATATAAGAACAAGCATTACCTAGTAGTAAGAGGTGAATTAAGAAAATATACTAGAAATGTCTGTTTTCAAATTCTTTGCATATCCCACTGAGCATTSTTTCTTGTCATCTAGTCTCAGTGCCAAAACTCTTACACAAGCAGTGCAAGCAATAGAGCAGCCACCATCCATGACTGCAGGCTAGATTGGGCTCCATTCCAGTTCTCCTGCTCCTTTGAGAGAGAACACACTTCCTATTTTTCCTCTTGTGAAAATAATTGTTTGGTATCCTGGGCCAGAATATCTGCGTATTTTGTATCCTCCTGCAGCAGCTACAGAGCACTACTTGCTTGTGACTCTGCACACCGCAGTAGTGTGTGGCGTTTGAAGCCAATGTTTTCCATAGTGCCAAAGTTGCCCAGATTTTTAGATGTGTGTCTCTGTGKAAGAAAGTAGAAGCTCATAAACCTGTAAGAAAGTGGTTGGTGTGGTCTCCATGTAGCTGTATCAGTCTAGCTCATTTCCTCTCTTAGCTCTCAGTTGGATGAGGGATCAGTGCCCAGGGTGAATTACAGCCTGAYTCTCCTTTTTCAATTTTTTCTAGGCCTCCAGCCCAGCCTGTACAGAACTGGAAATGAATGTGATGGATTGGTTGGCTAAAATGCTGGGCCTTCCAGATAAATTCCTGCACCACCATCCCAACAGTGTGGGTGGAGGAGTATTACAGGTAGTGGAGATTAGAGATGGYCTTATCAATGTTTGTTTTCAAGTGAATTTCTCTCTGGGTGATRGTTTTCCTAGAGACAAAATCAACAAAATTTTCTATATGACTCTGAATCCAAATTTGGCATTATTTTCCMAAATTTTAGTATTAAATGTGGTAGATTATAGAATAGAAACTGCTATTGCTTTTAGTGCTGTGTTATGAACCAACAGCAGGTATTCTTGTAGGCTTTTTAAGGATAAATGAGTCAGGTTTCATTTCTTTAATCTGTTTCTGATCTTTCACATCACCATATTTTGCACTAAAATGATTCTTACATAATTAGAGAAGGAATCCTTGTCACTGTCCTTCTGACACAGTCCTTAGCCTTAACACAAGAAGTTACTTTTCCTTTTTGTCTCTGAGAGGTGCACGGTCAAGGCCTGAACTGTTACCTCCTTCCAGAAGACATAAGAAAGAGTTCCCTGGAATCAGTGCTTCATCTTTGTTATTATAAGGGCTTTGATCATGTTTGTAATTTTATGGGAAATMCTATGTTTTATTTGTAGAACAAAAGGAAAATGTGGTTTATTTACTYTCCAGAACTCAGTGCTGTGTGTTAAAATATACAGCAGTTAAAGGGCTTTGTTTTGTGTTGCTGGCCCAGAGAGCTGCTCATCAGCTAATGACTCTCCACTGCGTCAGAGAAATCAGGAGTAGCAATAAAAGAGGGGGTGGGCACTGGGCCCTTCACTGATTTCAGCAGATCCCTGGCAAAATAGCAATGAAGTAGCRGTTGCAGTAAATAAGCAATGTCTTTGCAGAGCACTGTGAGTGAATCAACCTTGGTTGCACTGCTGGCAGCAAGGAAGAACAAAATTCTGGAGCTGAAGGTTTCTGAGCCAGACACTGATGAGTCCTCGCTCAATTCTCGCCTCGTCGCTTACGCGTCTGATCAAGTAGGTTCTTAYGGTTCCAAGGAAGACCAATTGCTTCTGTTGTCTCACTCAGCCTTTGCCATGTGAAGTCACATTTCTGTACAACAACACAGGAATGCTTCACAAGCATGGACCAGTTCCCCTGCTGCTGCTTTCTGCAGATGGGGAAACTGAATCAGTGTGAGGCGAGGTTTTTAGGGTCTTGGCAGTCCTCAAGAGATTGTTTCACATGACTGAGTTCTGCATTTCCTTCYAGTTTTTCACAAAGCCTTGATCCAGGAACTATGTGCTTAGCTCATGCTGCTTCATCTTGTGTTTCTTCCCAGCCTCCTTCCCCTCAGAGACAGGCATGCTCAAGGCACTGTTACCTGAATGCTGTTCCTGGCTGTGGGCTCCACTGTTGGCTTTTGCCAGCAAACTTGTTCTGTCCTTGGCCTCCTGAACTGAGCATTACATTCCCCTGGGAAAACTACCACAGGAGAGACACTCATGCTCATTCTCTCTTAGTCTAACTAAAAGGACTGTATCTTCTAAGGTGTTTTGCTCTATTCAGAAGTAAACACACTTCAGGGGATTTATCTTCTTATGGCAGAGAGGAGAGAATAAACTCAGGTTGATTCGTTTCTAGGGGATCCTTTAAGAGCTGAGTTTTGATAAATGTCCCTCCAAACTCAAGATGAGGATGCCTATTATTATATTTTAGAAACCAGTACCCAAGTAAATGAAGCATTCTTTGGAATTACAGGGTATAGTTTCTTACAGTTACTCACAAAGAAGATGCTTTCAGACTTGTACTARTAGGGATTACAATAAGGTTGTTATCTTTGTATTTCTTGCCACTACTGTCTTTAATAAAGCCATAATTTATCACAGCTGTTCAGCCTCAGAGCTTGAATTCTTACTGTTTTTCTTATTTTAAAGGCACATTCCTCTGTAGAAAAGGCTGGCTTGATTTCTCTTGTGAAGATAAAATTTCTGCCTGTGGATGAGGACTTTTCCCTCAGAGGTGAAACTTTGAAGAAAGCCATTGCAGAAGACAGAAAGAAAGGCCTAGTGCCAGTCTTTGTATGTTCAACTTTCTGGYTGGGGGTATTGACATAGGGTTATATTCTTAATGTCAACATGAAATTACATATAAAAAAATTCTTATTGTGTTGAAATACATTAGCTGAAGATTCAAATGTATACAGGAATTTCTATTTTATTAAATAAAATGTATTTATGTTTTGACTGCCTGCAATAAACTGCCCACTTTTAAAGTGCTGCATCCATGTATTAAAAGAAGCCAAATCCATTATAACAGATTATTTTTTTCCTAGGTTTGTGCAACTTTGGGAACAACTGGTGTCTGTGCTTTTGACAATCTCTCAGAACTGGGTCCAGTTTGTAAGTGTCTTTCTTTTTTTTTCCCCTGATTTTGCTCTGTGAAAGTATCTAGAGGATACTCTAGTATCTAGAAGATACTCTTAGATTTTTCATGCCAAAATGAAGGAGAGCTGAGTGTTTCAGACATGTCTTAGGGATGGCTGAAGTCAGTACAAGACTGCAGTGATTTCTGTAAGATTTAGATTAGGATGCTAAAATACATTCTATTCGAGATGGATGAAATTTGCCAACTGATAAATCTTTAATGTGGTTATTCAGGAAATACAGACTGTGTGGTACTGTTGTAGGATGGACCCATTAATATTTAATCTAGCAAAGGAATTTTGAAGGTWTATTCTGGTAGGACATCCTCTGGATCAATCAGTATCACAGGTAAATTTGACATGGTTGCAAAGTCTATTCCAGCATAAATTCTGACCAGTAGCTGCTGAAGACCAGAGGAGCTTTCTCTTATGGGTCAGAATGTGGCTTCTATTTCTGGGTCCTTTTTTGCTTGCCACTATATCTTTATTTTGGCTTTGTGCAGCTGAGGGGTACTGGGGAATTTCACTTAGTGAAAGGGCAGGTGAGAGAAATCAAATGTTAAAAAGACTCAGCCACATAAAATATAGAATAGTGAATTTTGTTACAGAGTCCACATGGTTTCAGCATTATCCTATATTTTAGCATTATGGATCCACGCCTTTAGAATAAAACTAGATTGTCAATTGCTTGTCAGCCTCCTCCAAAATACTGCACCTGGTTTGCAGAGAGGGGAGGTTAGCATGCACTTTGATTCCCTACATCCCTTACATAACAACAATCTCAATTCCAACAGGTGATGCTGAGGGACTCTGGCTTCATATTGATGCTGCATATGCAGGAACAGCATTTGTATGTCCTGAATTTCGGTTGTTTTTGGATGGAATTGAATATGCAGATTCCTTTACTTTTAATCCTTCTAAGTGGATGATGGTCCATTTTGACTGCACTGGATTTTGGTGAGTATAGTCAAAACACAACACCAAAAGGATAACATGCAAATTGCAAAGTTTTTCTCTGCACTTTGCTAAATCTAGTTCCTTCTACAATCCATAGGGTTAAAGATAAATACAAGTTGCATCAAACCTTCAGTGTTAACCCTGTCTACCTCAGACATGCCAATTCAGGAGCTGCAATTGACTTCATGGTAAGTTATTATTTAAGCTGATATTTTGTATTGCCTRTAAAATTTTCAATCAGACTGTGAAATTCCCCTCACATTCTGGAGTATGCTTATCTTATAGCTGGTCTTACTATGTAAACCAAATTATACTGAGATCCTAATGCAGAGAAAATAGCAGAACTTTGCAGTAAGCCCTGGTTATGAAGATYAATTATAAAATTGCTTTCAGATTGAAGTACTTAAGATTTTTACACAGGTGCAGATCCAGCCTTGCCTTTCTAATGCAAAGGGTCATTTCTGTTTATTGTGTTGCTGAAGTAATTCCTTCTGATGCCATTTTGGCTGGATTTCTTGTATCTCTGATATGTAATAAAAGAGAGAAAGGAGTAAGCAATGGAAAAGCCATGCTCTGAAACAGGAGAATGAATTACATTTTTTCTTCAGAGTGAGGTATTCATAGGAGAGCTAAGAGGCATTTCACTGCAGATACATCTTACAGCAGATTTCAGTACAGTAATACAAAGGAATATTCACTGCCAATTATTTCTGCTATGATCTCACCCTAGTCCTGAAAAGATAATTGTTTTCTTGAAATCAATAGCGCTTTTCACTAGAGCGGAGAGAGGGAGGGATGGAAAAAAGGATATTGAGTCCCTCTTGTGGTGAAATTGGATTCTGCACGTGATTGTGCAGCTTCCCTGAAATATTCCTTTACACGTTTTCTCACTCTTTTCCTTGGAGTAGGTGTTACTTCGTCTGGAACTGCCTACCCCAGTATCAAATCCTGCTGTTTATAATTGATTTGGGAAAATGTTCAGGAAATTACAGGAGCTGAAGTGAGCACTAGTCAGTCCCAAGGCGTAAATGGCCACATCTTAAATTGATTGTGCTCTTAAATGCAAAAGGTTGTTGTTATAAGCTGGTAATTAATTTAAAATTCTAAGCATATCTAAGTCATAAATTAAGGGGAATAGCCAAAATCTTATTTTTGTAAATAATTGAAAAATATGGGGACACAGTGTTTCTTTGATGTTTCAGATTTTCAGCAATATGACACTATTTATCTCAAGAGAGGTCTCTGACCTGAGTCCGAAGCAGGAGATGTAGCAGTGGAAGGGGAACTCTCCTTCCTGTTGTTTCTGCACTCACTGATGTTCTGTTTCCACAGCACTGGCAAATTCCACTGAGTCGTCGATTTCGTTCTCTGAAGCTGTGGTTCGTGCTTCGTTCCTTTGGGGTGAAAAAGCTTCAAGCTCATGTCAGACAGGTGTGTGAGTTACCAGTGTGTTAGGCTCAGCTCTTGGTGGGTGAGATTAGTGCACTCAGAGATGCAGAGATGAGTACCAGAAATCCTCTCACACCCAAAGCTTGCATGTGAATTCTAAATGCCTGSTGGTTTTACTCTAAAATAATCTGTAAAGATTGACTGTGTAGACAAAACATTTCCTTTCCCCTTTYTGACAGCACTGGACAATGGAAATGGATTTGATCACTGCCTTCTGCACTTTACTGAGCTATAATCTGGAGAAGCTTTCTTTGAGGTCAAGTGGCAGCTGTTTGGGGCAGGCTGTGATGAATAACTGAACCCACCCCTATGAAAATGTACTGGCTTAAGTCTCTGATGGAGTGTAAATAGGAGGGGTCACATTGTGGATCAATGGTTGCTGCAAAAGGACTCTCACATGAGAAGGCACATTCTCTTTTCAAACCTCCTATAGAAAATCTCAGTGTATAGGCCAGTTACTCATGTTCATTGTCAAGGCTTTGGGCAAATAGAGACAGACTTTAAAATTCTTAGCTTTGATGTCRTTTTTCTGTTTGCTCTTGTTCATGCATTGGAGTGATGTGTTTTAGTAAGGAAAGGAATTCCTTTTAACTACCCAGTTTAGCATCTTACAAGCGGGTTTGTGACRAACAGATAACTTTTTTTTCCCCCTTAATTGTAGGGTACTGAAACAGCCAAATTCTTTGAATCCTTGGTTAAAAGTGACCCACTCTTTGAAATTCCTGCCAAGAGACATCTTGGGCTGGTTGTATTTCGCCTAAAGGTAAAGATTGGCCCCTTTGCACATCCCTTTGGAATGAACTGACCACAGCTGACCTCTCCCCAGACATTAATAACTGTRAATATACTTCCAAGTAAGAATTTGTGATTGCAATTCTGAGATATGTTTGGATGCCACTGGAAATTCTAACTATACTATTTTTTTTATTATTCATATTTAAAACAGGGTCCCAATTGGCTGACAGAAAAACTCCTGAAAGAGCTAAGCAGTTCTGGCAGGCTTTTCCTCATTCCAGCAACCATCCATGACAAGTTCATCATTCGCTTTACTGTGACATCTCAGTTCACAACCAGGGAAGATATTCTGCAGGACTGGAGCATCATTCAACACACTGCAGCCCAAATCATCAGCCAGAGTTATGGGTTGCACTGCATCAATTCTGGTGATGGGGCAGGAATCCCCTCTACAGTAGTTCAGCCTACTTCTGATCCCTTTAGCAATGTTCCTCAGCTTTACTTAGATGGAGGGAAATACAAAACATCTCCCAGAAAAACAGTAGTACAGCCTAAGAAATTATCAGTAAGTCCCAGTAAGTGTGTGATTAGTCAGCAGGTGAAAGGTCAAGAGGATCCTCTGGATGACTGTTTTCCAGAAGATGTCCAAAATGTTACCAAACATAAGTTAACCTCTTTTTTATTCAGTTATTTATCTGTTCAAGGCAAGAAAAAGACAGCACGTTCCCTTAGCTGCACCAGTGTGCCAGTGACTGGTAATCTGGAGCAATGTAACCCCAAAGCAGCAGCCACTGACAAGAAGGAGCCTCGTGCAAATGCCAGAGTTCTTTCCAGGCTGCCTGAAGACATGATGATGTTCAAAAAAGGTGCCTTCAAAAAACTAATTAAATTCTACAGTGTCCCAAGTTTTCCAGAGTGTAGCATTCAGTGTGGCCTTCAGCTGCCTTGTTGCCCTCTGCAGGCCATTGTTTAACAAGTAAGAGAGCTTGGTCCTTAGAAAGAGAACCAAAGTTTGCTTATTCACATGCAATACTACATGTTCTTTTGCTCAAAATGTAAGCTGTGGCAATGACCACTGAGAAAATGCCTGTGCTTTTACTGGTGAAAACCTCATGTATTTATAGATTAAAATTTCAAATAAATCTTATAGGCCTATAACATGAAACCTTCTGTTTTGTAGACTATGGTAAAGAAAGTACCAATTTCTACCTTACCAGTCCTGGTAATGGACAGTTTCCAGCTGGTAGGCTGGAACCACTTTGACAGAGTATGCTGGCCCCAGGAGGTGATAAACAATCCAGGTCTCTATTTGCACCACTGGTTTTTGGTTTTGTGGTGATTTTTTCTTTTCTTTTTTTTTTTTTTTTTTGGAGGAGGGAAGGGGGTTGATACCTTGACTTTAACTCTCTAGACCGATACAAGGATCTGTGTGTGCAGCCAATGCCAACATCAGTTTTGAACAGTGCAAAAAGAAGGATATAACCTCTCTAAGAGATTTTGCTGCAGCAGGGCACTTTTCCCAGAGTTAAACACAGCAGCCCTTCCAGTCCACCTGTTCTAATCAGCTAAGGGAGGCTTTGTGCAACCATGTTACAAAACAGTTGCCCTTRCAAAGCACCTGTGGCCTTTCTCAGCATTACCTAAGGTCTGTAAATCACAAATGCATGAGGAAAGGGAGGAGGAATGATATTTCCTTCTCTCTCATAACGAAGAACTAAAGGGGCATCATAATTAAGAGTCTTTATACAGCAAACAAGTGTTTTGCTACAAGAGACCAGTGATTTATGTATATAAAAAAACGGGGGGGGGGGGGGGAATCTATTAAGGAAAATTTAAATTTAGGAATAGTACAGTTGAGCCAGGAAACCCATGGTGACTGATGGACTTTATTCTGGGAAAGCACTGCTAGATGCTCACTGCTTTCCTTGTRGCTGTTTCCAGACACCTGCAGTCGCCCTGTCTTGAAGGCAGTGCACTCAGACAGATGGATCTTCCCTCTGATCCAGAACAACTATTCCCAGGTTATACAAAAAATGAGCCTGGTTAATGTCTAGGCCCTTATACAAAATTAGCTAAGATGCAGGTGGAGTTGGAGTAGTTCTGCTTCATTAAGACAATCTCTTATTCACACGTTACTTCTGCTAAAAAATCAATAACTATGTTTCATATCACTTTTAATAGCGCTATTAAATCTTTCTGTTTACACAATAAAGCAATAAACACACAGTGAGGATGGCAGTCCCTTTGTGCCTAGTCTTAGATGTTTAAATTTATATTCAGCAATAGGAAGTACTTCTCTGAGTCAGACACTTGTAATTTATAAACCTATCTAATGTGCTYGTGAGTAACAAAAGTGTGATAGAATTTTAGAAAATTATGGAAAGGCTTTTCCCCCACTTCTTGTCCTTTCCTCCACCTATTTCTTTTATTATGTAATTTAATAGTATTTTATTAGACACTAAGAATATTTTAAAATATATATTGGCTTTTTAACTTGGAATACTTCCTTGAAAGGATTAGACTTTTCTGTCAGCAGCACACTAGAATATGTATTTATGCAGAATAAGTATGTTGGCTCTATGTCTTTCAGGAAATACAGGGCAGAGGGCAATGCAGTAGATGGTAGAAGTCAAAGATGAACATGGAATGCTGGAATTGCAAAACACTGTTTGAAGGAGTGATTCAAGAAAGAAATCTGAAGCATTGAGCAAAGATAAATAATGTGCATAAATTGCAAGGAGACTGTGGACCTGATACTCTGTCCTGACTTATGGTTATCATAAGGTGCTACAGAGACTGATTGATCCYTCTTTCCTTACTAAATTCTAACTGCAGTTCTACTACTGGGACATTCATTTTATGCAAAAATATTTTTGAAATGAAGGAGGAACTGATATAATTGCAGTGATCCAAACCATCTATGAAGCACCTATGAGTAGTTACCCCATGCAAACAATAGCTTAAGTGCATCACTCTTTGAACACTCACATTAACACTTTTACCTGGGGATCACCTGGCTTGGGTTAGGATATTTTGGCTACAAAACCCTCAAAACTCACACTACCCAAAACACAGGTCCATAGGTTTCTGGAGAATTCCTCCTTTTTGGTGTGCAGCTGAAGTGCTCACATAAGGTGTTTTCTCTATCCATTGTAACACAATGTCAGTTAATGGATTGCCATTGCTCCCCTATGCAAAAGAATKATTAATTCAAGCCAAAACCTCCTTTGTTTTCCTTGAAAAAAGTTAATGTTAGYATGCAGTGAGAAATTACAGACCTCATCAGGAAAGGTTTTTGTTGGGCTTCCCCCTTTCCCTTTAGGGTTAGATTTTCAGCAAAATGTAACAAATGTTCCCTKTTATTTAGTTAGCAAACAACAAGAAAAGTTGTTTAATGATGCCTGTAGCACACTGTGTAGCCTATGCAAATATCTAATGACCTGGCACTCTAGAGGTAAATAACCCCCAATAAACTTTCACTGAGATAAATAACCCTTCAATAAACTTTGAAATCCATATTTTATCATAGAGATAAGTTATTTAATGACATAAAAAACTGTATTATTGAGTTCAGCATAGTTATTTCCTTAGTTACTCAGACAATCTTGAAGCAAAATCCAGGAATTTCACCCTTCTGACTGGACYTAGTGGCCAGGGCTCAGTACTTGGTTCTAAACAGCCATTACTGTGAATAAGGATGGCTTTTCCTTTCTTACTTTTTAAAAAATAATTATTTTTCATTTTATGTCTTGCTATGTGCCACTRAGGGGACAAATTCCTTCTCTCTTGTTCAGCCTTCTACTGCCTTTTTATGTCCAATCTGACACTTTGCAGCACAAGGTGAGCAGATTCAGGTCATTGATCTGCCAGAAAACTTTTTCCCTGCAGCCTTTCTTTCCCCTGCAGGATAAATTCCCTTTGCTGTTGGTGAGCTGTGGCCAGCTCTGGTGCAGGACCAGCCCTGGAAGTGCAAGCAGGGTGGGCAGGAGCAGATCCCTGCACTTCAGAGCTGCTCACACCTCCCTGCAGCTGGAACCTGAGCCTGGGGATTCAGGTGGCCCCAGCCAGGGCAGCCTCCCCTGCTCCCACACTGCTCCCAGGAGCCAGCCTGAGAAAATCAACTGCTTTATGTCTAGGATGAATTTGGACTATCACTAGATGTTGGCATTTGGATAAATTAGAGGGGTTTTGAGCTTCTCCTGTAACAGACTCCTGGTGCCACAGGAAATTTTTAGAAGCTGCTGCACAGCTGTAAACGCTACAGAACATTTTTGGAAGCTTCATATGTGATGGCAACTGCCTGGGAAAAGTAGGAGAAATTAGTAGACCCTGTTAGCTAGGGTCACAGACAGTATTTCCAAAGCATTGCTGAACTTCCATAACTAATTCCAGCTTCCTGCTCAGGGTGTGTAGCAGTTTTATGCTATGCTCCCTCAATAAGATTTCTGAAGAAGTTTTTCTGTGTAACCTTTTCTTCTTCACTTACATCTCTGACTTTCTAACATGGAACGTGGCATTAATACTGTGACTTCAGTAGGGAGTTGTAATCAGCAGCCTGGAGAGCTGAAACCCTCAGGTTTATTGATTGTGAATGTAACATTTTGAAGGACCATTATCTGCCTTATTCTTCAAGGCTAATTTGTTTTAAAACTTGTAAATCTTCACACATAAATACTTGGTTTGCTCACCAGCTTTTGCACAATATGTGCAATGTTTTTCTAAGCTATTCCTTGACATAAACATTTTTCCACTGTTCTTTAGCTACCTGTTTCTCACAAAGGTTTTCAGCTCAAGGCTTGGCAGATTTTGCCAAAAGGCAAAGMCATCTTGCTGTGATCGACGAGATGCCACCAGAGGGCAACAAGTAACTGGAAGTTTGTGTTAAATTTGGATTCAGGCTCAATGTACAGTTAATTAAGAGAAAGGTACTTAGAAAGAGAGTATGGGAAAGCCCAGCACTCCTCATGCTGGCCGACGTGGGATGCTCCAGGCTGCAGCATTTTCCGTGCAGACAGCCTCTTCTTTCTGTTTTGTTATGGTGAAACAGGAGCCTTCACTGTTCAAATCAGAATGCACCATTCCAGCCAGCTCAAGGGACAATAATCACAGCACAAAGCAACACTTACCTAATTGCTGATGAATGGCAGAGAGATGGGACTCAGACTGGTGGCTTCAGTGAACCTGTGTAACAGGTCAGCTGGGTTTGTTCTTTCTTTGTTTGTTTCACCTGACCATTCCCACAGAAAATCCCAGCTGGGTATTTTGCAGGATTGCTAAATTGAATCCTTCAAGCTTCATTTTTCAGTTTCAAATKTCCTTCTGTCACCTTTCAAATTAATAGCTACTACAGTTTCTACTAAAGTTTTATTTGCAGATTTACCACAGTTTTTCTCTGAGGTTTCAATSAGATGAGACAGGTTGACCCGATCTAATTAATTGGTGCTGCCAAAAGGGATTTCTATTTCCCAGTCCTCCTTATGTGACTTTCTAGTTCCACTGCCTCCCTTGCTCCAGCTCTGATGCCCTTCTGACAGTTTAATGATGGATTCAGCTCACTAAGGCAGCAAAAAACTGTATTTTTGGGGTGAGTTCTCTGTTGAATCACTGAGTAGAACTGGCTTATTGAGGAGTCATATTAGTACCAATACCAGGATTAACACAAAGGAAGGAATAAGGAAACAATAAACTTAATCTCCCTTCCCTACATCTTGAATTCTCCTTCTGTTCCCTGCCCACTTGGGAAGGAATGTAAAGTATCTATTAACCAAAAGAACTTTTGYAAATGTAAGAACCAGGTTTGCAGTCTGTGCAGAGATAAATCAATGAATCTACTCACAGCAGAGTTCAAGCCATTCCCTTTTCCCCCTCGGTGCCTGGCAGAGGTTCAGGAGATGAAGGTCAGTACATACATGCTCTGGCACTACTGAAACTGTGCTTACATCAGCAGTTTATTGGTAATTTTCCACATCTTTCCCCACTTCTGAGAATGATGCTCACARATCTGTAATGCATCAGGATTTCTAGGAGGTCAGCGAGGGGAGTTGACTTGCTGGTCCAGTTGCAGCTGATTTGATATCACTGGAATACTTTGCAATCACCAACCTCAAAAAAAAGTCTCCTTCTAAAGGAGCGAGCCACTCCTGCGAGTAGAATTTCCAAGGAAGTCTTGTCTAGTGGATTACCCAGGTCCCTCCTAAAATCTAGAAATTTAGATGTTACAGGGTGCCTTTACTTTGCTGCACTCTGTTACAAGCTCTTTTATGTTCCTCTATGTTAATGACATTGSTTTTGAAAGATAAAATGGTGTAACTTGGCTGGGAATAAACAAGTCATGACTCATTAGACAAAGTCATATAGACAGTCCAGATTTGTGTGTTAAAAGTGGAGACAGACAGGCCATCTGCTACACTCCACAGAAGATGAGAGGTGTGTGACTAGGGTAGCACAAAATGACAATGCTATTACTGTGTATGCATTTACTAACTATGGATCTCAGCTACTCCATATCATGACTTGTAATTTAGCCCACTGGTCAGAGGATGGAATCTTTGTTACTATGGTGGTTTCTAGGCTACTGAAGCTAAAATTCTTCAACTATTTTAGACTGAGTGGAGAGCTTAGATTTAGCTCTCTGCTCTTTTATGACTGGCTAAAGAAATTCTAGGTGAAGCTGAGTCACAGTGAGACTCATCTTTCTGTTTCAGAGGTGTTAGAAGCAACTGCTATGAAATTCTAGGAACAAAATTTTAATATTCTGCAGTGACATGTGAGAGATTCCTGGTGCTGGATGGTAACTAAATTCTTGGCACTGAGCCCATCCTCATCTTTCTTGGATAGACATGGTTGGGATTCATCAGAACAGATGTGCTCTCCAGGATCAGAGGAGGTAGCTGTCAAAGCTCAGGAATTATCTCGTCCTTGTAGAGAACCTACTAAAGGAGCCTTTCTCAATTCTCTTTCATGAAGAGAATGAAAATGCTTCCATCTCATTAATAGATTTTGAATTCTGTTGGTTCATCCCAACACAGAGTGAAGCTCATTCCAGAGCTACACCAGCAGAGTTAGCTCAGAGTTCAGCCAGCTGGGTTAGTACAGGTCAGCAATCTCTTTGCTCTCTTGGCTGMTGAGAAATTACCTGTCAAGAACTGGAGTGACCATGGGGACAAGAAAGGGTAAGGATTAAGCAGAAACTTAGCTGAGAATTTTAAAGTATTCTTTTCCACCAAATTTTGACTTTGCCATTTTTTCTTCATTTATGATGGAAGAGTAATTGACATCCATGTGTCCAAATCCAGTGTTGTTTTTTTAACCACTCACTTTAGCTTGACTCAGATTCAGCATAAAACTCTCCATGAATTTATTAAATCCTCCGAAGGAGACACTCAAATCAAATATATATGTATAATTTGTTGTTATCCTACTATCAAGGCAAGATTATACTCAGCAAACTTTTCAAAGGCAGTGCAGCATGAGCAATATTCACAGCTGCTGCCAACAGCAGCATCAAATGACAGGGTGTGCTTATCAAAGAACAGTGATTTCCTAGAAAGAGGGGTGGAGGAAGAGGCTTTGCTCTCACAGCCTTATTGCCTGGCAGYAGCAAAGTGAATAGACAAGCTCTGCCATCAGGTTTAGTGCAAGGGTACTTCAGCCTCTTTCACMTGAACAAACCCCTTCAAATTACAAGAGCAGTAGCTTGCTTACAGTTGCCACTCACACAATGGTTAAAGGAGCCAGAATTTGTATAATGTGATATKGCTGCAATTCTAACTGGTGTGAGTGAGCAGAAAACTGAATGCAATTGTTATTTCAGGGGCACAGCAAAGATATAGTAACAATTTCTATAAATATTCTTCAAGAAAGATGTGAAGCAGTTTTCAAATYTTAAATGCTTCTGTACGACAGGCTGCATTGCACTACTGCAAATTTGAGATTAAAGAAATTTCAATGTCCTGGAGCCATGAAGTTCACTTGGCAACCCTAAGAGAAAGTATTGTCACAGTACTGACCCTAGAAAATGCTGGCAGATCGTGTTACTGTATGCATGGAAATACTGGGCTGAAGGAAATCTATCCCACCAAGTGATGTGCCTCTTGCTGCATGAACCTCCAGCATTTTTCAGTAGTCAGCACTGCACTGCCTCTGAAAATGACAGAGTGTAAAATGTCAGGGATTATGGCCACCAAATCCTTTGCCTTCATAGAATTTCATTCAGCTCTGTCACCTTTCTATAATAGAAACGTGACATTTAAAATTAAAACAGGTATTTATATGTRTGCTGAAACTCACCTTTACATGCACATACAGTGCAGCTAATCAGAATGTAGATTTCTGCAAACTCAGGGAGGAAAAGAAATTAATTATTAAGTCAGTAATTTCTTTGATGTAACACAGTTTATGATTGGCCAGAAGGACAGTGGAAACTCTTATCTTCCTGAAATCAGGTGGATTCAGTCAACAAGGACTATTTTATTTGCTYAAAGTCCCAAACTGGTTTTTTACTACTTTTAAGCCAAAAATTTAGTCTAACAATTATCTCACCATGGCTTTGTCATTGTGTTTTCTATTTCATTGCAACTTTTATCTCCTCCCTGGCTGATGTCCTGCCCCTCACATTTATGCACTTCTACAACCTGTACTGTCTCCTTGGCTCAGTTACTGAGCCTTACTTTGAGTGGGGCTACATAACTGCATGTCTCTGTATCCTTTCAGTATTCCAGCTACCTGGCTCCAAAAAAAGGAGTTAAATTATTTCCCAAGTTACCAGACATGCTTGAAATTCAGTGCAATGCATTGATATATTATTTTGAATTATATATGTTGAAATGTGTTAATATGTTTTTGAGTGCATTTTGCAGTTAATTTTAAAAGAAATTTCAACAAATAGATATGAAGAGCAATGTTTGTTTAAATAAAATAATGCACTAAGAATTGCCTCATACCAACAGACTTACAAAAATTTGATCTATTGCTACCTAAGTTTTTTGTAGAAAACATCTACAGAAGTCATCTACTTTCACCAAAGGAGGTTTGATTTCTCAAAGACAAGGAAGGTTTTGGCCTTGCTTCCAAGAGCAGGAGGTTACACGGCCATGGGTTGTGTATGTGTATCTATATGTGTCTGTTCTCTCCTTCCCTCCCTGCAACTTGAACCTGCTGGCTGCTTTCAGGCATGTTTGGGAAAGGGTCATAGGTCTSAATGGTATTAGGTTTCCATGAATTTCATGATAATAGCTAGCTGGATAGSGATAAAGAGACCCCCTAAATGCCCTAGCAAAAAGGGGCAGAGCTACTAGATAYCAGTGTATCCATATAATGGAGATTTCTTATAAACTCTCATCTGTGATTGCAGTAATGTGAATGTAGGAAATAAAAGTTTATGTTTCTGATTTAGCGTTTACCATATGAGTTGTAAGAAAATACAGGAGCTCAGTTCCATCTTAGCTCTTGTGATCATAGGGGTGTTTCATTCTGTAGTCAAAACTGCWTTGTAGCAGATTGTGTCCAGTCTGATGGACAATTTGGCATTAGCATGTCACACARGAAGGATGTCCTGACAAGGAAGAACAGAAAATCTTCCAAGAAGTATCCAGAACTGGCATTTGSAGAAAACTACAGGATCCTTCAATAACTATAAAAGAGAAATAGGCAGAAGCTATGTAGASTTTATTATGAAGTTTAAACATTAAATAGGGTTTGGTGAAGCTGGRATTAGGGAGAAAGAATTTCCTGCCATTTTATATATGTAGCTTGTTTAATTGGAGACATTTAATTTTATCTTTTGAGTATGAAGAATGATAAAGCAAGATTTGTATTATTAAATTAGAATATAAACATCTTCCAAAGTACTTTGATAATACTACACTGCTTTAGTGCTATAACAAGTCACAGGTTAAAGTAAGATATTTTAAATTAGAGAAATTGTTTTAATTGTGTGTAACAATATTTTGAATAGTTTTAGRGTTCAGAGTTAACTACAAAATTTTAAGCTTAAAGGAGGGGAAAGTAATTTTAATGTTTTGAGGTGCATTTGTTCTTTCCATTTGGAACAGTTCAGACTTTTGAACTTCAGGAAGTTTGAAACTTGCTTTCTAAGAAGCATACTGGATTCTTCTGTGTTGTTTCTGATAGCTAACAGATAAGATTTGCTGGGCCAAATTCTCTTCCTGGGGGTTGATAGTCTGTTGGAATTTAGCAAGCAGTATCCTTGACAAGGCAGTAGAAGGAAGGAACTGAAGTCTCTTMTGTTTGTATTTTTGAGCAGATTAGGTTTCTGTAAGTAACATAAAAACTGTTGAGTAGATGTAAATGTTAAACCAGCTAACACTAGATTTACCARTTTTTTAAAAATCAGTAATATAGCAGAAATTAATCTTTCCTGGTAAGAAAGGGTAAGCTCTTCCTTAGCCTTTAATATCATATCTCCCACGTCACACATGTTGCTGTACCACACTACAAATCAAAACAACAACTGAGGACCTCAGTGGAAATTCATGTCTAAGCAGCAGTAAAATCCATTGAGACTTCTGTTTCTCTAATAGAGATGTGCTAGAGATAAGAAGGGTGAAACTAAGACAAGATACTGTCTGAAAACATAGATGAGTTTATACTTTGAACTTGAGTAATTCTGGTTTCGTTGCCAAGGGTGACTTCTCTCTGSTGTGTCTCCTGTTGCTTTTTCTAGYTCTGTAGTTTTAAACTTAAATTTTACTACTTTTTATCTTATTCCCTCATATTGTTGGGCCAGAATGTTGCTCTTCAGTAGCTGGAACTGCACTGTTTTGAGGTGATTTTACATAAGCCATTSGAGGCACCTTGTGTCATCTAAAAATTATGGACAGACTATTACAAAACATGTATAGAGCCCCTTTAAAAAATACAACTTTCTAATTAATATTCATAGGCCAAATCTCAGCAATAGAAATGTGAAGCTCTTTCTTCTGTTTCAAGTTAAAATTCCATACAAAGGTGAGGTTTCCAGAGGAAGGACTAGATCAGCACATAACTTAAAAATAATTGGCCAGCTTTTGGTAAGTGAGGTGAGCTTTYAAGGTGTTACAATCATTCTAGCAATTTTGTGTAATAAAACTAACCATGTGATCTTTATAAAAGGATTTTTGATATGAAAAGCTCCACGCCTGCTTAAACAACCACATGTTCACATAAACATCTTGTATTTGAATGAATGAACTTGGCTTTCTCTAAATTTGAATAATCATTGCTGGCATTGTGCTCCTTGATTTACGTCTCTATTTAAATACACACTGCTAGATCAAGTCCTTGTTGTAGAAGTAGAGGAATAAAGAGCTGCCTGCCATACAAAAAGCAAGAGGACTCTGGTTTTGATGTCAGAGGGAACTGTAAGGAATGACACWCACACACCACAAATGCAAACTGATGATGCCTGTATTTGATGTTAAGGAATAAAAAGATGTAAGCAAACAAACAAACAATAAGTAACTGCTTAAGGAGAAAAATGAAGGTTTTTTTCCAGTGATCTAGAAGATGGTCAAGTGAGGACAGAAGTGTAGTGATAGCTCTAGAGTGCACTGTGGATGGTTAGGGCAGTCTGGGGGTCAGAAAGGCTGGGAGGGAAATGCTATTTACCACGAGTCAAGGCTTCATGGCCAGACTGCAAACGTGCCAGTGAGGAAAAGGAAAAAAAAGTCTGCTTTGACTGTACTTAGGTGAAGATTGGCTTGTGGACWTGAGGAGCTACCCCTAAAAAAGGAAGAGAGCCTATGAGACCTATGAGATAGGGGAAAGAATGTTTCCACTAAAAATAATTCTGTGCAGAACAAATGCAACCCAGAAAAAAATTTAAAAAATGTGAGAGCATTCAGCAAAAACTTGTTGCAGTGATGGTGAGGACTCTAYAAAGCATCAGACCTATGTAGTAAGTGGGGAAAGAAGCGCTGTGCAGAGACAGAAAAACTATGTAAACAGAGTTGATAAAGAATGATTCAAAGGTCCAAAACTAGCTGATAAGTTGAAAAGGACAGAAAAGGAAGCAAGACCTTTGGATTTAGCCACAAGCCAATCATTAATTTTTTTTAGGTCAATGTGAGTAGAGTGACCTTAGCAAAATCAACTGAATCAAAAAGCAAGAATTTGAGCAGACCTAGCATAAACTTCATGGGGGTTTTTGTATTGTTTTTAAAATTTTTTTTATTAGTTGACAAAAAATGGTAACTAGGAATTATAAAATATAAAGAAAATTTCTTTTTGAAACTTGAAAAAATAATCCTGRTGCACTTTTTGGTACAAGAATAGTGTTTGATGTAATTATGTTACAAATGAGTCCTAACAAGCTGAGTGACTTATGAGAAAATTCTGCAATYGTATGAAACAGGGTAATGCATACTCGGTATTATGCCAATTAAAATAATTAACTTTTCTCTGAGAACTGTGTAAGTTCATGGAGAACTCGTACTGTGTTATTTGTCCTGGGAAGGTGTAGTGTTTACCTGTGCCAAAAAGTCAAACTGCTGAATGAACAATTACCTAGTAGAATAAAACACAGTWACTTGTGTATCTAAGGCATGTTAAAACTGTGGCTGATTTGCTGTATTCTAGCACCATAGCTTCTGTTTTAATGTATGTAACCAGTAGTGATGTTTACCTTTTCCTGCTATAGAAATGTGTGMTGAGTTCACCAGCACTACCTGCAATTGTGCATGCAGAAATAATGTTAAATATTGTGTCTGTTCAAGCCCCAGTGTAGGAGCCCTGGAGAGCAGAGCATAGGCTGGAGGAGTATTGAGCAAGGCACTGCATGGATGATAAAGGCAGAACCAAAAATYCTGTTGGAAGAAAGATATGGATTTTTTACAACTTTAAACAGAATAATCTGGATAAGATTGATTTTTGGTATGTCTGCTTTTTACATGGCAAAGTGAAATTATTTAAAGTGAACTTACGTGCAAAGTAGAGAAAATGTAGAATGGGCTAAGTGGGATATACTAAATATGAGTAGAGCTGTTGCAAACATATTCTTGTTGTAGACTGTTTCTGTTGAGATAGAGGTATTTTTGAAGATAAGTCTGTTGATTTTACCATGGAGAGCTTTTACAGGGAAACCTATGTACTGGTCTACTAGGAGCAAACCAGTTTAGGTTTTAATTTTAGAATGGCTTTTCATCATATCACAATACAGATTTTGGGAAGCCAGAATTTGAAATTGGTTGGGATATTCTTGAAACACCCCTTCAGTAATTAAAGAATTCAAATATTTTTAGGTGAATCACAAACTCTTCAGGTTGTAGTCTAAAGATCTGAATTCTTAACGTATGAAATACTGGAATTTTTGGTAAAATTGAATTTGTCCACTACAGGCTTAATGAAGAATATGCTTACTCGATGACTAAAAATAACCATACGATGCACTTTAGTACACATTTTAGAGAAACATTTTAAAACGTGACTTTCTCCAAGCCAGGTTGCTGCTGAAGAGCCCTGCGTGGAAAAGAAATCAGGTGTGTTGGAAGAAGCCGTCGGTCAGCTCCGGGTCGGGAGCGGGGGAGTCCTGCCGGGCCGGGGCAGCCGAGCCGGGCTGGGCAGAGCCGGGGAACCGAGCCGGGAGCGGGGGAGCCGAGCCGGGCTGGGCAGAGCCGGGGGAGCCGAGCCGCAGCCGAGCCGGGCTGGGCAGAGCCGAGGGAGCCGGGCTGGGGGAGCCGAGCCGGGCTGGCGGAGCCGTGCCGGGAGCGGGGCAGCCGATCGGGCCCCGCCCGGCCCAGGGCGGGCGCTGCCCCCGGGCGGGGCGGGCCGTGCCGGGCCGGGCCGGGCCGTGCTGGGCGCACATAAAGCGGGGCCGGCCGGTCCCGCGCCGTCGTGTCGGGCCAGCGGCGATGCTGCGAGTGCGGTGCCTGCGCGGGGGCAGCCGGGGGGCCGAGGCAGCGCATTACATCGGCTCCAGGGTTGGTGCCGCGCGGATCCGGGGCCGGGGATGCTCCCGGGGCGGGTCCCGCTGGTCCCTTCGCCGGGCGCTCCGAGCCGGGACGGGANGGCGGAGCCGTGCCGGGAGCGGGGCAGCCGAGCCGGGCTGGGCAGAGCCGAGGGAGCCGGGCTGGGGGAGCCGAGCCGGGCTGGCGGAGCCGTGCCGGGAGCGGGGCAGCCGATCGGGCCCCGCCCGGCCCAGGGCGGGCGCTGCCCCCGGGCGGGGCGGGCCGTGCCGGGCCGGGCCGGGCCGTGCTGGGCGCACATAAAGCGGGGCCGGCCGGTCCCGCGCCGTCGTGTCGGGCCAGCGGCGATGCTGCGAGTGCGGTGCCTGCGCGGGGGCAGCCGGGGGGCCGAGGCAGCGCATTACATCGGCTCCAGGGTTGGTGCCGCGCGGATCCGGGGCCGGGGATGCTCCCGGGGCGGGTCCCGCTGGTCCCTTCGCCGGGCGCTCCGAGCCGGGACGGGACGGGACGGGAGGCTGCGGCTCACCCAGCATCCTCCCGCCCCAGTCTGCCAGGGCCGTGTTCCGATCTCCTTRCCCTTCTCACCTGAGTGTATCTTAAAAGGCAGAATTTCCTTTAAGCATCTGCTAGGCTGTGAATAAATTAGCAAGGCTGTAACAAGCCGTGTTTCTGTTAATACTCCAAATAACATACATTGCTGTGGGATTATAGCKTTAAGGCATTTGTGGGTTGAGCCATAGATTTTCGCCTTTTGTAAGGGAAGCATGATTTTCGTTCTTATTTTTATTTTAAGCTTCGAGGAGCCTTTACAGGATGGGTGCAGCGAACTTTCCAGAGCACCCAGGCAGCTGCGGCCTCGCAGAACACCTGTGCTGCCGACGACAAGGCTGCCAGCCCTGTGCCCAAGGACTGTCTTGTTTGCTCATACAATGAATGGGACCCGCTGGAAGAGGTCATCGTGGGAAGAGCTGAAAATGCTTGTGTCCCACCTTTTTCCGTGGAGGTTAAGGTAAACAACAAAAACTAATCTTAAATAGAAATTAAATGTAGAATTTATATCTAAATTTACTTAAGCCTTACAATGCATAAGGCGTGGTGTTAACTCTTGGGATTTCTTCTTTCAAGGTAGTTTTTTACAYCTGTGAAACTTTACAGCATAGCCATGTTGGTGAGGGATGTGCTTTTTTCTTTGGACTTTCAGCTGAATTAGCTGTTTYAACAGAAGTCACTAGCAGAGACAACCTCTAATATGTGAAACATAGCCCTGATGTTATCAAAGTACACAGACAAGCTTTTGAGATGGTTGGACTGATGAAACTTWAATTTGGTTTGAAGCTAAGTAGGGTTACAACTCGAAAAAAAAGGCATTGTTTTCTACTTAATAGTCTGAGCAAGACTGAGTTCTGTAGCTGCAGACCAACAGGACTCTTGTGTCAGACAGCTCTGAAGCAGTTTACTGAACTCCTGTGTGCTACAGTAAATAATTTGTGGAAATACGTAGTCCRCTGTTCTTTCAGGGTTTTTCTGTGSCTAAATTGCATCAGCCACCTAAATAAATCCATGATACTTTGTTCTCTGGAATCTTGCATTTAAAACAGTAATACTCAAATAGTGGACTTGTTCCAGATTTTTGTCTTCTTCACCTGGACTTTAAAGTTGCTAAGTGTGTGTGTTTACCTGCATTTGTGGGCAGGTTCTTGAATCTCTCGTTGTTACAGTGCAGCACTACCTGCAGGGCAGAGTGTAATCCATGGCTATCACAGCAAAATGAGCTGGCACACRGCTTCTACCCAAGAGACCTTAGTAAACATTTAAAGGATAACCTGACAAAGTTGACTCAATTGAAAAAAAAGAATTTTTATCTGACATTGAAAGAATGGCAAACAAAGATACTAAAAATAAGTTTAAAGTGCTGCAAATGGTTGTTTAGGGAAAGTTTGGGATCTACTTGTATAGAAGACTTCTCTTCCCTTAGCCCTATATATACATATATATATATATATAAAAATATATATTTTAGAATCTGTGTTATGTTTTTCAGACTCCATAGATATCCTAGCAGTTTCAGAGAAGGAGGCAAATGAGGGTTAGAATTTCTAATGTACAAGTGTATTTATGTGCTTTTATGTAAGACTGACATAATGAATGTGCAGAAACAGTAAGGAAAAAAATGTCTAACATTTTACATTGTGATATTAAATGAGGCAAAATTCAGTTTCTAAGCAGTGGTCAGGGGCTTGTTTAGCACAAAAAAATATTTCAAGTGTCTAACTTGCTGAAGTGCCACATGCCATACAGGTTTTACTGCTATTAAGCCATAACTGCTCACAATAGGTCAGAACTTCACTTTCTTTAGCATGTGATATCAAAAGCTCAGYGAGGAATGTCAAAGGATAGGATTACCTCTGCAATTCAAATACCTATGACCYAGAGTTAAAGCAAGATTTAAATTTGCTTTATGTCGATTGCCAAGTCCACAACACATAATGGGAACAGAGCCCATTTGAGATGTGGTTCCCTCTAATTTTCTCTGCTTTTGTCTTAAATATCGCTGTAGAAACTGCAACAGTAACACCGGGAGGGTGTTGCTGAATAATCCAAGCAGTATTCCAGTCCTACCTTGATATTATGATTATTATTAATTAATAGACACATGATTGTTTAGATCTCCATGTGGCCAAGAGGTGAGGTGTGTCCTGTTCCTGCCCCTGTGAGCAGCAAAACTAGAGCTGATGGGTACAATGTCCTGTCTGCCCAGCRCATGAGGGGCACTGCTTACGAAAAATGCAGCCTAAAACTAATGAATTTTACACTTATAAAGAACATTAGAAGCTTTGGACCTGAGACACTCCAAAAAATGTATCTCAAATTGCAGCAGTTTGGGAAATACTTGTGTTGAGATTGTGTTTTAAGATTGTATGTGTGTTTATTTGCTAAATATTTAAATGCAGGAAGTATGGCTGCATTCTGTGCTCTTTTCTACTTTGAGACAAGGGTTTGGTACACTCAAGTGTTTTTGCTGTGATGTGGGAATGATGTGCTTGGCATGAGAAGGAGGAAGGAAGGAATTGAATAAGGAGCCCTGCATCTCTGATGAATATTAATGAGCTGACASYTTATTGTATATCCTTTTCAGAGCTTGAAACAGKCTATGTAGATAAATAGGTAAATACAATATTTGAAAACTTGAATAATCTTAACATTAATTAGGAAGATGTCCTGCTTGAATCAGCACTGCAATGAAATTCCCACATCTGAGATGTATACTGAAGCAGTTGAGTTAAGCAGTTGAAGTTTATAGCTTTATATTCTGCAATGATTTGCAGTTCATTTTGTGAATAATAATGCATTTTGGGTGAGGAGTATTATTAACACAAATCCTTATATCTTGAGTAAGAAGATAWGAGTGTGCACGTGTTTACCACTGAATAAGGCAAAAAGAATTTGATCTGAATTTAGGTTTTAATATCATAAATTTATTAACTGTCTTTACTAGGTTAATGGTATATCTTAATAATGTTAATCATTTTCCATGGCAAATGTTTAAAGTAAGTAGCAATGATAGGGAACAATAATGCTGTTTCTTAAGGACAATCTTTCCTAAAACACTATTTCTGAAAARAAGTAGTTTGTTTTAAATGTTGTCCTTTCTGTGTCCTATCCATGGTCGTTTTTGAACATTCTGAACTGACTTGTATGTCTATGACCAAAGGGGCCTGAAATGTCAACCCTGATTTGCTGTGAACTACATGCCCCAGCCATTTACCCTTTTCCCAGTTATTTGGAAGGCAGGGAGTATGAGCAGTGTTGCAGTGCTAACCTTTTTTCTGTTCTAACTTTAAGATTACACCATCCCATTAGTGCAACACAAGTGTGGTTCCTCAGGTCTGAAAAAAGCAGAGAGGAGCTGCACCTCTTAGGGATTGATGATATTCACATACACCACGGCTGGCTCTGAAAATAACCAGCTTCAATCCACAGGAAGAATTTATCTCATTAGCAGAACATGTCTCCATAGGAATGCTGAGCACTTCATGTGATCTGCATGTGACTTCTGACCAGCTGGCAAGTTTGAGGTGCTCAAATTACCCAAGACCTCACTCACAGAAAAAAGAACAAATTTCCTCAGGAAGGATGGGAAGAAGCTTCAGTACTGGAGGAGCAGGATGGCCATGCTGAGGCTCTCTGTGTAAATGCTAAGGCTGAATTTTCTTTCTTCTCCCTTACCTCTACAGCATGAGGCAAATCTCCAGAAACAGCAGAGGGAACAGCCTGGATTGTTAAAGGGGATCAGGGATGCCTTCAGATGGATGGCCTTGCCTGCTCAGGAGCAGGGCTAGCACAAAGGAACATCATCACTCTGATTCTGGGAAACACTGTGTTCTGGGAGGTGGTCAGGACTGCAGTGTTGGAGACAACCTCTTGTTTGGAAGGGCAGGTTCTTCTGCATCYCCTTGCTGTCCCTCCAGCCTGCTGTCATTCCAGAAGGGCCCCRTATGTACTTGCATCTCAGCTAACTCTGACATGACAGAGGAACATCAGAGCCATCAAACTGAAGCAGCATCATTTGTTTTGATTATATGTCTGGTTTTACTTACCCATGAGAACTGGGACGTTATTTTGAATTTGTTTTTAATATAAGAAGGCTATCACAGCATTTCAGCAGAGGATTTRGGTCTGTAAATGTTGAACATGCTTTAATCCAACCCTGGCAGGTGAATTTAGGATATTTTGCCCTTTCTAGACTGCTGCTGTGCCTCAGGTATTGCCCCTTCTGCCAAACCAGGCGTGTTACCTGCACTTGGGATGGCTTTAGAGTTTCTGATATCACTATTGTGACATTACTGAAGGGAGGTTGTAAGAAGGTGACTAYAGATGTGTGCATTTTGCAGATGAGCTCAAGGTTGTCTTAATTTAAAAACATGTCTGATAGCCTTATTAAATAGCAGAGTCTACAGTGTTTGCCATATTTGGAGTGTTTGCACAAGTGTTCTGTAATAGGGACSAAATGGCCACTTGGCAACACTAGCCACTCAATACTTACTGAAGTGTAATGTAGTCAGAATAATGCAGGAGCAGATAAAATGCACGCTCCAACATATTAGGATCAAGAACAAGAAACTTTAAGCTTTAACAATTGCATCTTATGTGTCTATTTCACTCCAAAATAACTGGTGCTTACTCTTTGTCACTTCATGTCCTTTTGTTCTAGGCAAACACATATGAAAAATATTGGGGATTTTACCAGAAATTTGGAGGCCAGGGTTTCCCCAAAGACCATTTAAAAAAAGCTATTGCTGAAATTGAAGAGATGTGCAATATTTTGAAGGGAGAAGGTGTTATTGTCAAGAGACCTGATCCAATTGACTGGTCTGTGAAGTATAAAACACCTGATTTTGAGTCTACAGGTAAATGTTTTTCCATTATTRAAGGTCTTTTCTGTTTAGCTCTTGTCTGAGACATTTTGGATGTCATCTAGTCTACCTTTTAGCTAGGAGCAGGACTATCACCAGCACTAAGTGAGGTCAGTGACTGTTTCCTGTAGCTCACTTGAAAGATCTCCAGGGATGGAGATTCTGCCACCTGATTTGGTGACCAGCTTCAGTGCTGGGTGAATTTCCTGATGGAAAACCTTTGCCTGACACCCAGCCTGAACTTCCCACACCAGCAGCTCTTGCCAGGTTCCCTCTCTATGYTGTCACTGCCACTGCCAAGAAGTGCTAATCTGTCATGGCTGTAGAATATTTCTGCTTTGTCCCCTACATGCAAGCCAAGTGCTCAAAGCCCATCTGACCCTCTTGATAGCTCTTTATTGGATCCCGGAGTTGGATCCATCTTAAACTATGGAAGACAAAACAGTTGGAGGCAACACTTTACCTGGAAGATCCTCACAAGTGTCAAGGATAGTGAATGTCCCTTTACCTACACGCATTCCTCCACCCATGGTTCTCTGCAGTGAGAGCACATTGGCTCGCCAAGCTTTGCACCAAATGTAGTCCCCAGGCTTCTTTCATGTAAAATATATTTTTAATTTTTTCTAGTAGAATTCAAATTCATTGAGGAACAGATAATGTTAAGGAAAAGTCTAATGGGACTGCTTTCTGCACTAGTGCTGTGTTCCATCAAATTCCTCCTCTGTGCTATKACTTTTTAGAAGGATACTATGTAAAGAAATGTGTTCACTTGGAAAATTTGCCGCCCATCATAACTTTTTAAAGTCTTCTAGGTAATGCATAAGCCTTGGTCTGGTTAATTTTCATGAGCCAAATTATGAAGGGGAGGCTTGATGGTGGATGGCTTTCATCTAGCTGTGAGTCTGTTATGAGTGAGGCTTTGTAGCAAAAGTTCTGCATATTTTGAATGAAAAATATTACTTCGAAAAATTACTGGAGAATGTTAGGACCTGACATTATGTGCTGGCTTCCACACATTGCTAAGAATTATTTTTCCCATTATTTCGGATAGAAATAATGGTAAAAAGAAAGGGAAAAGTGCCTGAGCAGAAAGAGCTGAGAATTKTCTCATTAATGGCTGCTTTCCTTTCAGGTATGTATGGTGCCATGCCAAGAGACATCCTGTTAGTGGTGGGAAATGAAATTATTGAAGCACCTATGGCTTGGCGTGCTCGGTTCTTTGAGTACAGGGCCTACAGACGACTAATCAAAGATTATTTCAACAGTGGTGCTAAGTGGACAACTGCCCCCAAACCCACCATGGCAGATGAACTCTACGATCAGGTACTGGTCTAAATTTCCTTCAGAACTTCAGTTCTCGTTACACAGAATTTTGTTGATAGTTCAACCTGGTATTCAGGATTCACAAAGCTGTGAGGGGGAATGGCACAAAACAACTCTGAAGACTTTTTTTCCCTAGTGTATGCAAACATGTTGCAGCCTTTCCAGCTGAAATTGAGTGTGTGCAGTTAGAGAACAAGGAACAGGAAGTTGTGTCTATTAAATTCCTCTGCTTTGAATTGTTTTGGTTACTGGCTGTAACYGAGCATTACTAAAGAGGAAGAAATGCTAGAAAAACATCACAGAGGTTACTTTCAAGAATAAAGAGAATTCCTTGAGAATGTCCACATGTCCTGGGTGCATTGGGAAAGTGGAAAATAATATATATTTTGTCACAGTAAAAACCAGAACTCATAATCCTTGTTTTACATGATGATTGGTATTTTGAAAGTTACATAAAAGAAATAGTGAAGGATCCAAACTGTATTTACCTTCCAAATATTTTAGTGAATAGTTTCTTAATTTTTTTCCTAATGATTTTGACTTGGACAATTTTGGTAGTTTCCTATAAGCCCCCAAATGCATCAGAACCTTGGTGACAGCATTTACAATAAATGCAGTGAACTAGYTGTGAAATGATTGCAACTTTCTAGGAACAGTGTCATCAGTGATACAAAGGAGACTTTGTTAAACAAAATTGCCTTAGAGTCACCTTCAGTATCAGAAAACTTCTAGAGCCTGTAACTATTYATGTGGTATTTTTCATCTGTGCCGGATTTTTACATCTTACTTGTTCTGAATTGCCTTGTTTAATTTTAAAATTATTTGTAATAATAAAGATCCATCTTCTAGCTTGAAGTTCTGCTCCATTCCAAAATGTGGAAAAGTAAGGCGTCCACATCTGTTAGGAAATAGCTTCCAGTCCAGTATTTCTGTCAGTGTGCAGTGATTTGTTGGACTGGTATTAAACTCCACTGGTAATGAATACKTTTGATCTGGTTCTGAAGAACAATTAATTTCTTGATATAACTCTTGTCTCTTATCTCATGGCCTATTCTTGAATGTGCTTAAAGCCTTTCACTTTAATGTCCACATTTAGATTTTCTTTTCTACTCTAATAAGAAATAACCAAACCTCCTCCAAGGAACACACTAGCTATCAATTTTAACACATTTTCCTAATTTCAAATTACTCCCCACTAGCAAATGATTGGAGAACTTTCTTTTAACATCTCCAACCTAAAGTTGCTGTTCTCTTCTCTACAACTAGAATTATCCAATCCACTCTGTTGAAGACAGGCATAAACTGGCTGCTCAGGGAAAATTTGTAACTACTGAATTTGAGCCATGCTTTGATGCTGCTGACTTCATTAGAGCTGGAAGAGATATCTTTGTACAAAGGAGCCAGGTAAACAAAGCTTTCTTTCAACAGTTTTGGTATCTCTCTTAGAGACTGGTGCTTTGTCTTTTAAAATTCCTGAGTAGCGTTAAAGAGAGTTGGCAAAAGAAATGGCTCTTCATAGAATGTTTGATCTACAGGATAAGACTGCCTTCCAGGTAAGGGGTTAGCTGAAGGCACAAAATTCTCCATTAAATCGGCTTTAAATATTTAATGAAATAAACCATGGACAAAGTAAACTTGGATGCAGTTTATATTCGAGCCTAGTAAAGCTTAGTTTGTCCTGTTTTTCAGGTTACAAACTACATGGGTATTGAATGGATGAGGAGACACCTTGCACCAGACTACAGAGTGCATATAATATCCTTTAAGGATCCCAACCCTATGCACATTGATGCCACTTTTAATATCATTGGGCCTGGTCTTGTGCTCTCTAACCCAGACCGTCCCTGCCATCAGGTGAGTGTACAAGGGGGGAAAGTGTTTGGTGTTTAAAATCCACTCAGGTGGGTTCATTCCCTGCTGGGTAATTACTGTTCCACACATTCTACTGTGTGCTGCTGCCATGGTTAAATAGGATGTAAGGAATCTAATTTTTAATGATGTATCAAAGCAAGCACCTGGGMTATACTACTTCTCTGAACATTTCCACTGCTTAAATATTTTAATTGCATCCTAAGAGAAATTGAAGGGCTTCTGCTGCTCAGATGAGAAATCTCCCGTCTACTTTCTATTTTGGAAGCCTCTCCTTTGGTGTTAATTGAACCAATGGCAGGAAGCTGGTAGTTGCTCAGGCATTCAGCTTTAAATACCTTCTGAAGGGTAGGGAAGAGGAGAGATATAGAAAACCTGCTAGTACACTGAGAAAAATCTAATATTGCTGAGCAGCCCAATGAGATCAGAAAACCTTCCAGCGAGTGAGAGCTCATCTCTGTTACAGTCGTGTCACTGCACTGCAGTGCTTGAGGATTTTTGTGAGCATCCCTGTGGTTTCAGAAGCTGCTCAAGCACAGGGGAATGGCTGAGCTGACCCTGAATCAGGCACAGAGCTGGGTGCTGCCCACCCTGGGCCCTGTGCAGAGATCCTGAGAGCAACATTAGCCTCTCAGCAAGTGCTTTCAATGCCAACGGTCTGAYTGCATTGCTGCCTCCTTCAGCATCCATTCTGAGAATATAATTTTTAAAACAATCTTATTTTTTCCTCCCCTGTTCCCGTCCACAGTTTTTCATAGTGTTACTTGGAACAGGATGTTCTTCTTGGTCTCCTTGTATTAAACCCATGTTCTGGGACATTTTTCAGGGAAAGCTGCTGTCTGTGTCCATAGAAAAGATAAATGCAGCTTGCTTTCACAAAAACTGGTTTGGCCGTTCCGGGTGACCGGGGAGCGGCGGGGGCGTGTGTGAATGGTGCCGATGAAAGGGGGCTTTTCTTGAATGGTGCCGATGAAAGGGAGCTTTTCTTTAAAATCCTGGCAGGCCGGGCTGGTCATTGAGGGTTCGGGATTGGGGCTCCACCTCGTGGTAACGCTGGAGCGCTCGCCAACACTCTGCCMACTCTTCTGACAATGGAGATGAAAAGCGAATTCTCCTCCGCCAAATCATCCTCCTCTTAATTTTAACTTAATTGTGTAAATCTTAGAGACACAAATTATTCCTTGGGATGCCCTTACATTGTTCTCTTTGTTAAATGAACTGCATAATTATTTTTCTTATAAAGTGTGAAGGAAAGGTAATTTTGTGTTATTTCGGATGGGTTTGTTTTTAGAAACATCAGCGTAACTTATATTAATGGCTTTTATAATAATGTGGGAAGAAATAACACAAGAAAAAGAGAATTGAATATGTTTCAGTTGTTACCAATACATTTACTTTACCAGCTCCAAACTGTAAATGCTACTGTTCGTCTTTAACATATCTAGCATATTTAAAACCAATAGAAATAAATGCTATTGGTACGCAAAGTCTAAAAAGACTTTTAAAAAATGCTTGTATGAAAGCTGGGTTTTAGATGAAGCCTGAATGAGGGCCAGAATAGTGAACTGAGGGCAGGGCATGTCCTGCATGTTGGAGTACTCTGGGAAAATGTGGCATAGGTTGGAGGACATAATGTGATACTCTAAGAACCCTCTTGAGAATATATTTAAATTGCTCTTCCAGATTGAGCTCTTCAAGAAAGCTGGCTGGACTGTGATTCAACCCCCAGTGCCACTCATCCCAGATGGTACAGTCACCCTTCCTTTCCCAAAGATTCCAAGAGTACTCTTAAGGGTATTAATAAGGAGTAACACCGGTACAGTACAAGGTCTTTTCTCCTGTTTTAGATCACCCTCTGTGGATGTCTTCTAAGTGGCTCTCCATGAATGTCCTAATGCTGGATGAGAAGCGCGTGATGGTGGATGCCAAYGAGACATCGATTCAGAAGATGTTTGAAAAGCTGGGTATGTCCTAACACACTTCTACATACACTTACAAGAAAATTATTGTGCTACCARCCAGGGCAAAAGGAGTTCACTCAAAGCAGACAGTACTGGAAAAAGTACTCAAACAGCTGGATTAGCAAGTAAGAATACTTCGGTGATTTTTCTCCTGAATACTTCAGTTGTAGAAATATGGTCTTCTTTTGCCCCCTGCAGCTTGCAGCACATAAAGGTATGAGTAGCAACTTAAGTTATTGCTAGGATGTCTTTGAATGAGCTTTTTAAATGTAAACTGTCCAGTTTGAGGTCAACATCTGTCTTGCAGAGGTTGAGTGCATTGCTGAATGATATAGAGCTGGGAATCCATTATTGCCAAAATTCTTTCAGATTTTTCYAGTTGCAAACCCATTGTACTTCAAAATGTCAAATTAAAATCACTTAACCCAGGTATTTCTGCTCATTTAAGGGGAATCTCAGTCCTGTGAGATGTAACTTCATAATAGCATGGAATTCCTTCAGATATGCAGTGACAGGAGAACTGTATTTGAACATAAAATATGGAAGTCCTATTATGCACAGCTGCTCAGTCTTAGGTTGTTTTATTGTGTGAGGAAAGAGTTGAGGATTTAAAAATACTTGAAAGTACTTAAAGAATGAGGCTATTAATGCTAATCATGGCTTACCTTTCACCCTTGAACTTCACAGTCTATGTAAGTTCTAAATAAACTCTCGTAGTCAGAAAGTTTGAAGGACTGACATGGGTCTRCTGGGAGAAAAGTATTGCTGACTTAGGAGGTAGATTCTACTGAGCTGCTCCTGAGCTCCTGAAAGTGCTGAGAAGCAAAAAAAGGCAAACTCTGTAGCAGAGAAGTTGTCTGATCCTTCTTTTGGGACTTTTTATTAGCTGAGCCACASCTGAAACATCTGTCAGAGCTGAAAGGAACAGGTAGGAAGCTTAACCTGGGTAGTAAGAGCCTCTTTTCCCTTTCAGAGAAAAAGGGAGTCAGAGCTATCTACCTTGAATACTTYTTTTCTTGAGAGGCACTTAAAAGAGCACATTCAGTGTCTGAATCACAAATGCTTACACATATTTATGAAAATGTGTCCTGATCATATATTGTAGCAGAATTTCAGCTAATTCTTCTCATACTGCAAAACCTAAATTTATCTTTTTAGTACTGGCACCTTATAACACATCAGACACTGGCTGTGCTCCAGGCCCTGTGTAATCCTGAGGGTATCCCCAGAACAGCCAGCCAGCTGTGTTCCTAGTTTGTTCTCTGCCTAGAATCTGGGAAAACAAATTCCTAACAAACTACTAGCAAATACCTTCCACGTTTACATCCAGCCATGTGATCTGATAGAGTAGCATCTAATGTTCTGATCAGAGCTTGCCATGTGAGACTGAGAATCCAATTTTAAAGTGTGCCTTGCCTGTTTCTTGCAGGCATTTCTACAATCAAAGTGAACATTCGCCACGCCAATTCTCTGGGAGGCGGCTTCCACTGCTGGACGTGCGACATCCGCCGCCGTGGCACCCTGCAGTCCTACTTTGACTAGCAAGGAGCCCCTAGCTGGCAATGGCTCAGCTTCCAAAATAGGCATAGGAAATGAGCAAATCACTGTCACTCTTGTTAAAATGACTGCATGAGCTCTAGTGCTTGGTAAGTGATGTCCTCATCATGGTCTGGGTAATGCTTTGTTCTTAAATACCCTTCACTTTCAGTAGGATGATTGAAACTACTTCCATCAGCAATACAGGTTTTCTGGCTGCCTTTTTGAAAGATATCCTTCATCTGTGAAGCCTTTTCACACTGGCTTTGAATGTAAAATCTTGACAGGATAGCTAAAAGGTCTTGTTAGAATAGCTTGGCCACTAATACTGGATATCTACCTCTGTCTAGTTACCTTATCAAATAGGCAGCTTGAAATGTGAAACTTGAGTAAACTTTTCTTACTCCTTTTACCTACTTCAACTTTCTAATATATTAATGTCTAATGAAGTTGAAATAGATGCAACTGTATAGATCTCTTAGGGAACCAAGTATTTTTATCATGTTTTTCATGTCTAGCCATACAGATATTTACAGAGAATTTTCAGTATGATCTAACTTTTAAGACATGTTCACTTACTTGCCATGTTCTTCTACATTTTCTTCTGATGCATGTCATGCACCTGAGTACTTTTTTATATTGCTTTTTGTATTGCTGAAATTGGGTTTTATTTAACTTTTAAGTTTACAAATGATAGCTAATAGTCTGCTTGTACAGGTTTCACTCTGAGTTGTTTACATAACTTAAAAAGAGGCACAAAATAAAAACCCAGCAATAACTCCCCCCCAACCTTAAGCTTCTGACATTTTACAACCCAGACTTCCTTCAGCTGTAGCAGATACAGAAATATGTATCAAACATGCCTGATGCCATGGAGGAATTTGAGTTTTGATTCCTGAATATGTACTTTTTATGCTAATAAAGTTTTTTGCATTCTCAATGTGTTGCCCTTCTGTTAATCTGTAAGTATGAAATGTCTGAATGAATATAAAATACACATGGAAWTTTTTTCCCCTGTAAAACTGGTAACATCTTAAACTCTTGTACAGTGCAGAAAAACTTTGTAGTGTATTATTCATATACCATGTTTCTACTTCTGTTTTTCACAGAGGTGTGACTRGTGGGGGAAAGTACCACTGATATTTGTTGCTACACTGTGGAGGAATCTGCTCTTACAAACAGTGTACCGTGACAGAAAAGATGTCAGGCAGAACATGCTCACACACAAGCTGCATGGCCATATCTTAGAGTTGGGTAGGGCTAAATAGGTCAAATATCAACAATCTAGAATGCTTTGACATATGGAAAGAGGAAATTAGGCAGCTGCCAGCACTTAACGAGGTAGAGATGGTATTTATTTTCTCTCTAAAATCAAGACTTTATAGACAATGGAAATTTGTCTGAGTCTTCCTCTAACCAAGCTTTGTTTTCCACTGTTGGCACTGGAGCTGGGCAGCTGCATTAGAGCAGTGTACACAGCAGGTCATCTCTCCCACTGCTCTGCATGCTGCACTGCCAAAATGTCTGTGGGTCTGTGCTTGGCATGAGACACCACCAGCTATGGCTGAAAGCACTAGAAACTGGCTAAAAGGGGATTAATGTGCACCCTGGGTGCCTCCACGATTTATATTTTTGTATCGTGTTATATGTGACACTCTGGATTTATAAACATTTCAGCCTTTTCCCAATTTGTTTTTGTTTGTTTATCCCTTATTAATTTTAAAAAATATCTTAAACTGTACACACAGTAGCAAGTCTTTCAGCTTGAGCACCACCATTATGTTTCTGAAGTTCTTTGGGTTTTTTCCTGCCAGTAATACAAGTTCTTTTACCTTATCCATGGATCTCTTGACTGGTTTGGGAACAGACTTGTCTCTCTTAACATTCCAGTACTTACCTTTAGGGAGTTTTGGATGTTCACCTCATCTTTTTGGGGCACTGGATGCTGCAGTGACAAACCCAGTGCGATTAAAATTGTGCCCTTGTCCCATGTGAGRCCCCTGGAGAAAAGCACATTCTGGAAATGGCATGTAATGGGCTGAGGGCTGGTTGTTAGTGGGTTTGGGTGGGTGTGTCTCTGGGCAGCACTTGAGGCAACCCAGTTCCTCCTGGGCTTTCCCTACAGCTGCAGGGAATGAGCTGGGGAAAGGGTGGTGGGCACTGTGCCTTGGCTGCCTTGCAGCTGCTTTCAGGAGAGCATGAGCTGTTTTTGTAAAGTCATGCTTAACCTTCYTCTCCTCAAGTTCAGTGTCTCAACCACCCTGTTTCACATGCTCAATCTTGCCTCCATCTTTTTATGTTCACCACTGTGGCAGGTGAGTATCTAGCTCATTTGTGGACTTAGAGTTATGTACCTATTTTGTTGTGACTGTGTGCTGCTTTTGGCTGGGACAGAGCTAATTTCTTCACAGTAGCTGGTCTTGGGATTTGTTTTGGATTTGTGCTGGAAACAGTGTTGGTAACACAGGGATGTTGTAATTATTGCTGAGCAGAACTTTCACATGGCCAAGGCCTTTTCTGCTTCTCACAAGGAGCTGGGAGGGGACAGACCTGTGGCAGCTGATCCCAACTGGCCCCAGGAATATCCCAGACCATGTGGGATATCCATCTCAGCATAGAAAGCATGGGGCAGGGGGAAGGAGGGAGAGGGTGATGTTCAGAGTGAYGGTGTTTGTCTTCTCAAGTCACTGATAGGTTTGATGGAGCCTTGCTCTCCTGAACAGCCTGCCCATGGAAAATGGTGAATAAATCCCTTGTTTTGCCTTCCTTGTTTGCACAACTTTTGCTTTACCATTGAACTGTTTATTTCAACCCATGAGCTTTGTCACTTTTACATTTCCAGTTCCCCATCCCACCAGGGAAAGTGAGCAAGAGGCTCTGTGGGTCTTCACTGCTGCCTGGGGGTAAAACACAGCAGTCTGACAGTTGTTAATTTTGGGCTGTCTCTACACTACTTGGAGTCTTTTCCACTGAACAACCAAAAAATAACCTCTGCCTTTGCACTGGTCTTTATTTCCAYAATTTGGGAGTTACTGGGCTGTAGGTGCTGTTAACACAGCTAATTGCAAGCTCTCTCTTAAACTATTTATAGGTAGTGGTGGATTTTTCTCCACAGCCATCCATGTCTCATTTTTTATATAAGATGATGTTGACATTCTGACCTTGTCGTGAGCTGTGTCTAGGACAAGAGAAGTTTAATCCTGACCCCAAATGACAAATTTTATCCAGGAAGTGCTGGCAAAGCTCAGTGACAGCAGCACTAGAGGGTGCTGCTGTGACGCCAGTAGCTTTCCTCCAGCCTATCCTAAGGGATGTTTTCGAACCATTCTTTGTTTACTCATCTTGTTTCTGATGACGTTTTGATCAAAGTCCTTGAAAACACCTCAAGCTTTTTCCCATCTGTAGGTATAATTTGTGTGATGATACATAAAGTATTATTTCTCAGCATCAAAAAACCACATCTTTATATACATGAAAACAATGGCTCTGAGTGTAGGGACTCAGATGTTTCCTTAAGGGCTGGCTGGATTGTTCAGGCTTACAYAGCATGTCAGAAATCAAATCAGGGCCAAATGAGGATAATTGTTGCCTTTTTAATACTCCCTCACATGGGCTGAGCATCACATGTTCTGACATAGCCATTAACTTAAAAATTATGGCCCAAAAGCCACATTTATAGGACCATTCCCTGTTCTTTTAGATAACTTCTTGGGGTTCAGTTATGCCTTCTTCTTTATAGGAAACTAAGACAAAATACTGGTATTTTATTGAGACCCAATACAGGTGAGATTTCTGTGGATGGTGTGGTCTGTCTTGGCAGTCCATGTTCTGTCAGATTAATTCTGTTAGATTAATTCAGTTAATGAAAAAATACCACTTGCTCCTAAAATATAAAATGTATTTGGAAGAACTAGAATTTAAGATTCACTAGAATCTATTCCCATTACCCTTAAGGAATTCCRACTCATTAGGACAAAATGCAGTTTAAGTTTCTAGAGAAGCAGGAATTGCTTGCAAATTGCATGTTATTTCTTTTGCTAGTTGAAATATCTTCTTGGTAGAACCTCATTTATGCTGCACTTTTGAACAGCAAATTTGAATCCAAACACAACCTCTCCTGTTTCCTCTTTTGTTTATATTACTTCTGAGTCAGCAAGGCCCTGAAATAATTGCTGGGTTTATAGGGGTGATGTTTATAGGGCTGTTGGTAGAGTTTGGCCCTATCTGGTTGTAATACTGAGCTGTGCTCAGGGGAGCTACAGTTCACTGACCCAGCTTTTGTTACTCAGCTCATGCAGAACTGGTGAGGTTTTGTCCTGCAGCTCTCTAGTGAGCAGTACAGCTGCATGGRGCATCTGTGTGGAATAGGAAGTGATAACACATTTGGGGTTTTTATAATATCATTGGAAGTACCATTACTTAACACTTCATCAGTATTTATCTAATACTTAATACATAAAAGTATTTGGTTTACCACAGGCTTYTCTCTCATGGGAGAAAACAGTCATTGCATCCTTCAGTGTGGTAGTGGCAATAGAGGGTGTGGGCTTGCTGCTCTCAAAAGTCAGAAATTTTGGAGACTCAGAAAGTGCATACATCCCTCTTCATTTCAGGGTGAGAATGTGTGAAACCAAATCTCTTTGGTCTTGTGGTGGRCTGGAGTTTTCTGGGGATTGCTGACATCAAGAGCTGGCAACTCATGCTGCAAGGTGTTAATGGTGCCCTGGGGAGTCCTTGAAAAGAAGGGTGAAATGGGAATGATGGTCTCGGTTTGAAACAAGGCTTGAAGAAACCTCATTCCTCAGCAAAGCAAAGGCCTCCTAAAGGAGTCTCTGCAGCACCTTGTACAAGGTACCTGACATGGCTTTCTTTGAAGGGACAGGCTTCTCCCCCAACCCTACTCATAAAGCYCCATTTCTTGGGAGAACTCAAGGGCTGTCAGAAAGATGGTAAATATTGTCATGAAAGGAGGCAAAAGAATTATTGCAAAGGCTGAATTACTTGGCCAAAGGTGAAAGAGGAAACCAGACTAGACATGGAGATAAATTCTCTGTCTTTTATGTGTGTGGCTTGTACTTTAACCACACTGCCATTCTCTTTTCTGTATATCCAGTAATGTGGTAATTGGGATGCTGGCCAAGGGGAGGCAGGGAGARGATTGCAGCAGTTGTCCTTATCAATTGTTAGGCAATGATTTCACAAYTGTAGCTCATTTTCTTCACTGAGAAGCTGAGAGACAGGCTGTAGTGCACCYCTGCTGTCTGCAAACACCAGCATAGTCATATCCTGCTCCTGCTAAAAGATAAGCACAATATYATGAAAAATGAGATTTATTTCCTAAACAAGAAAAGATTTATAATGGTCAAGCACTCAAGGTATGCCTAGCAAATACCAAAACCTAAATCCTTTGCAATGGTCTTCAAGCTGCTGTCATTTCCCTGATAACTTGGGCCCCAGAGTTCAGCTCACAGCCTCTTCTAACTGGAACCAACAGGTTTATTTCACTATACCAAGAGCCCGTGTTTTCTCACAGCAGCCCTGATCCCTGCCTTGTGGCTTMTCTTGGGAAGGAAAAAAAATTAAACCTTTGTTTAATGTTGGCTAATCGCATTAAAGTGACAGCAAGATGTCTATGAACCTGTTCTGACACATCTGTTTGAGGCAGCAGCATGGAAAWGCCAGGCCAGGGCAGCTTCCACAAAGGGGAGCCTTTCCAGGCTTGGGTCAAGGGCCTGTCAGACCTGGTGTCCCAGATTTCTGTGTGCAGCCACCACGAGCAGCTGAAGATGCAGTTTGGTGAGCTCTGAACAGCGCTGGGCTGTCACCAATGGCCAGCACTGCCGGGCTCAAGGCAGCTTGGAACAAACCTGCCCCAGACTGATGTCAAATGCCCCCATCTGTGACACTGGTGCCTTCCCTTGATGGCCTGAGCTCAGCCTGGAGCCTTCCACTCTGGGGATATTTGCWGGACCTCTCTGGTCTGCTGGACCACCTACTTTAGTGAGCCTGATGTTTCCTCTCTATTGAGTTTCCTTGAATCTGGCTCCATTTCAAGGAACTCAGGCAGAGCCCACAAGCAATACAGYGCAACTTCCTTAGGAAGCAAAATAAGAAACAGTTTTTAGCTTTCCTGGCTGGTCCAGAAGTAGTAAAAGTAATTTCAGACGTGTTCAAGGTACTTTCTGTTTGCCTCTGCATTAGAAATGTAAAGAGCTGTTTTGTCTCTGTGGCTCTTCATTTCCCAGCAGCTCCCGTTCTCCTGCAGAGGTGAGTGTTGCTCCTGCTGCTTTCTGAGGGACAAACTCCAGCAGGCTGTGGGCGATCCCAAAATAAAAAAGGAAACTGATACCCAGCTGCAATTACAGCTCTCACTTCCTGATCTCCGCTCCTGGGCTGTACTTCAAAGCCATCTTTAGACCCGTTCTGCACTTTCCCTTTTCTTTTTCATCCTTTATTTCCTTTCCTGGTGGACTTTGACATCAGGACTGCAGATGCACACATGGGCTTGGTATTGGGGCTACATCCTCCAGCTGCAAGTCACCTCCAGATGGGGGAAAGAGCCCTCACCCCTGTTACAGGGAAACCAGCAAGCTGCAGAGACAAATGTGCCGGGCCTGCCATTGCCCAAGAAGCTCGTGACTCATCCATGGGGAGAGTTCTGATTTCCTAAATTAGTTTGGAGTAAACCAAGCTGTGGGCTATCCTTCCTGTGATCTGACACAACTCGAAACAGATGTCTGCTTTACACTAAAGGTTGAAGTTGAAAACCTTGTGAGTTTGCTTCTCTACAGCAACCATAGGAAAGTTTATCTTACGTTATGCTGCGTATGTGGAAAGTGTTTCCTTTGATTGCTGTTTTAAATTAGGAAATGGCCAATTCAAAACCAAAAAAACCTGCGAAAATTGCTGCCACAGAATGTCATCAAAGCAGAAGACATAACATGGACACCTACGTGGATAATGAGTTACAGCACTTTGCCTGGTATTTAATGCAAGCAAACTTCAGGAGGCTGGGTTTGCCTACTCTGGAACATAGCTAATGTGTCACTAAATGGGTGACCTGTAAAGGGAAACCAGAGAAAAACCAAAATGCAAAGCAATGTGATATTTCAGGCAGGCCCTTGCCCGCTCTCTTAAAATTCAAATGGCAATTAGTGATCAGAGATTTTTTTGCCCATGAGAATTAAAGGGGGGGAAAAAGGGTCCCTGAAGCTGCTGCAATAAACAGCCCTTGTGAATAACTGGGGCAAGGATTGCTGCAGTCCCCTCCCTGTTCCTGTCCCACAGCCTGCCTGAGGCTGAGCTGACTCCCAGCTGGCCAGAGGGGCCCTGGGAGCCRGGACTGAGAACCTGGGCTGCAGGGCTGGGAAAGCTCTTTGGCTTTAGAAAATGACCTGGGCACACAAAATCACAGAAAGGACATTTAAACTTGGTGCATATTTGTAGCAGAATCTTCTAGCTGGGAAGGGAGTTCCTCACCTGGTTATCTGCTGGGTTGTATAGTGAGTTTGTGGGAATGATTTCAAAAGACAAAACTTGCTCAGTGTTGCTGCAGTGTGCTGCTGCACTTGTGCATGTGGGGCTAAGCCAGCTTTGCTCTTCCTCGAGTGTCTGTGGGCAAATGATAAAGTAGCCTGCCTGTCAGTAGAGAGAGGTGCAAGTTTGTGAAGATATCAAACCTCTCCAGTGCACTGTTTGCTGGTTTGCTTAGCCAGCTGTGGTTAAGATATTAGTGCTGAGTATTGCTGATCTCACAGCATAGGAGGGGAAACTGGGGCACAGGGCTTTGATTTACCCCTTGAAATCACAAAATCAGTGGTAGAGACAAGCTAAGTTGCTGGTTTCCCAATCTGCACTCATCTTTTGCCTTGCTCTCTCCCWAAAGACACACCTATGCCCTCATGACTCTCGCCTTTTTTGTCACATTTATCTTCACTTCCTTGACATAAATACATAATCAAGCAGTGTGTACACTGGGCTCAGTGGGATATACCCTACTGTTTGAGGGCCTGTAGCTATTATGTCCCAACAAGACAGACACTTCCAGTTACTGACAGTTTTGATAAAATGTAATCTCAAACTGCTTAAAAACTGTTGAGAAATATCTCATGAAATCCTATGTGACTAATAATGAGGATAATTGAGCATGTGATCTCAACCAAATCACTTATGCACTTTGTGTGTCAGTGGCAGAAAGAGGTCTAAAAATCAGATTCCTGTATGGCTAATTTTTAATGATGCTGCCAATATGAGCATTGGATTAGAATATTTTATATTTGAGCAGAATTAACTTTAATCTTCCTGCACAGTTGCCACTCTCCCCCTCAAAAAAAAACAACAAAAAACAAACAAACAAACAAACAAAAAAAAACACAAACAAAAAAACAAACAAAAAACCAACACCCTCCTGCCATATAGAAAGAAAAGTTGCATATCAGAGAGGGGGGAAAGTGGCCTTAATTTCCCAGAGTAGCCAGTGGCCCTGGATTCCTCTCTTTGTCTCTAAAGAGAGGCCTTTCCTGAGACAGACCAAGTGGCTGCCCTGAAAATGAAGCCATGTTTGTCTCTGAATAGATGTCAGAGATCACAGCTGGTTTCGAAATTTTAGGGCAGCAGCTATCTGCAGTGGCACTGCCTGATACACAGTGCAAACAGAACACAGAGGGTCGATCATTTGTTATCTGCTTTTATTTATATTTATTGTAGCCCTTCTGTCTAACGTGTGCGTCTGTTTGGAGAGAGACGTCACTTCCTAAACTGAGTGTGCTCCTCCAGGCACGTGGTTGCTCCTGAGGAAAATACTCCATTTGCTTGAGAAAGCTCCTGTATGCAGTCTTATGGTATGACCTGATTTTTACTGACTCTGGCAGGGAATGGAGGCTATTTTGTAAATTCATCCCTATTTTATGTAGACTTTTGAGTGTGAGTTTTTTAAGCTGAGCATTTGGCAGATGAAAGTTTTGTGGGCACCTGGATGGGAACTTGTGATCTCTGCTGGAAAATATCCAGTGGACATTACCCACCCAGCCCACTGGGGTACAGGGTCCCTGCATCCTAAGGGAAAAATGCTTAGGGGTTTGACCCYGCTGGCATTCACAAACAGAGCCTTGTGGGTTGTCTGCTGAAAGCTTTGCATCGATCGGAATTTATCTATCTCAGCTCACGGCAGTCAGCCCCCTGCCATCTTCTCTGGGCTTTCTTCTAATAAAAACATTTATCTACCCAAGCAAGAAGTTGAATGTAAGTTAGCTTTATTACKGCAGTGACGTTGAATGGTTGGTTGCTGGGTGACCTTGCTTCTGATTTTATGGTCTAGGCCAGCTCTGGCAGCAGAGAGGTGTGGCCATGCACTTCACTCTGCTGTCAGCTTCTCCTGAGATGATCAGAGCTTCAGGGTAGCTCTCCTGGGAAGCTGTTTGCCATTTGTTGTGTGAAAACCTGGATCCACCAGGAAGGGCTGAAGGAGATAAATGCCTGACAAGAGGAACTATTAGAGCTTAAAAGAAAGGCCAAGCTCTGTGAAATCCAGCACGGAACCAGGATCTGCAACCTTGGATTAGACCAGTGACCATAAAACCAACATGTGACTTATTGCAGGGCTTTCAGAAACTCGGATACTGGAGCCTGCATGGTTTGCTTTGCTTTTGCTTGGAAGATGATTTAATATTTTTCATTGGAGAACAAAGTTTTGCAACTATTCAGACATGGAAGAATATGAAGGAGCAGATATTTTGGAAACCAGCTCTGTCTCTAATGGTCCTTGGTGCAAGGTGAGAACTTTTATTCCCCCTCCTCCCTCAGTCACAGAAAATATTATCTTTCTGCTGTTTACAAGTGAYTTGAGTAAACCATTGCCCTTGGACCAGACTGAATGCAACCTCTGCATCAGCTTTGTAAACAACTTCACAAATTCCTTAGAGCAAGGCTGTGCTAAACATTGGGCACAGAAATGAAATGGTGATGTGTGTGGTTAAGCGTCTGTCATCCACCTCACTGGAAGTTTCAAATATCTGAGTAACTGTAGGTTTCCRTGCTGTGGAAACGACCAAAATAGTTTTTTTCGGTGCTTGGAGAATCCAGAAACTCCATATAATTTTAGCAAAGCCACTGCTTTAAGATTTGCAGGTCAAATATGTTGAGTAAAACCATAGCAAGCACAGGGTAAGATAAGCATTAACTTGGGCAAACAAATGGACAATTTAACTGCGTGGAACTCCGTGTCCAGCAGCAATTCCTCCTACTCCCCCAGAGCTCACTGCAGAGCAGTCAGCCTCCCGAATGGGTCAGCTGTGCTTCTTGTCAAACCCCAGCAGTGACGTTCAGAGATTGTTTTCTGTTTGCTTGTGTTTGTAATCTGATCTCATGTAATAACATTGTCCTCGGCTCACATACAACCACGGGGGTAACTCTGACATCCTGCCTGAAAAAAACCACCTTGTTGATTCCTGTGCTTGATGTTTGAAAGATTTCCAGTTTGGGCAGGTTAGCCTGTTTATATTAATCTCATCCTGTTACTTGAAATTAAACCATTAGCATTTTGGAAGTTGAACCTTCCACTTCCATTTTGGTTCCCTCCAAAATACTGGGGTTTGTTATCTTCACWAGTTTTGGAGGGGACTGGTGGAAGATTTTCTGTTGCCTGTGCTGAGGCCAGGATTTCAGTCCAGCCATTTATGCTATGGAGAAGGAGTTTCTGGGAGGTCATGTCAGAAATGTGCCAGTTTAGACTCAAGCTCAGTATTGCCCTTTCTTCATAGGAGTTACTGGGAACTAAGGAAACTGGAAATCTGAAAATATCTGAGTATTTGCTACTTATTGAAAAATATTCTTAGTGAATACAGACATGTGTATCTAATGAAAAGAAGTTCGAAGAGCTGGTCAAGCAGAAGAAACACAAACACCTTGTCCTGTTGGAACATCTCAGCATTGATTGCTTGGTGCATGTCCCATGGCACTGCCCGGACAGTCATCCTCACCAGTGCTGAGGGTCCTTCACTTCAGCCTGTCCAACAAAAACTAAAAAACAACTGCTGCTGCATTTGCTGGTTGCCACGCTTATTTTTTGTTTACAAAGCTGGATATCCAGTTAAAAGGCAGAAGCAACACTCAGGAAAAAAAAAAGGGTCAAAACAATAGGAGTAGTTTGTAAGCATGAAGGCTGAAAATTATTCACCTCAAATATTTGGCAACAATAACAAAATATGTTYACAGAACTCTAGAGCAGTTTGTAATCAAAAAGTCTGGTTTTTTTAGTATATGTTATTAATCTCAGATCCTGATTTCCGTGAGGTGGAGGGCAAGAAACTGATTTCTGGGAGTAGTGTGCTCAGTCAGTTTTTGCTACATCTGCAAGTGTGCCTATTGGTGCTTTTTCAGATACAGAAAATTGTAATTCATGGGAGCCTGGGCAGGATGCATGGCTGTGGCAGGAGAGAATATCTTGAATAACAACATGCACTCTATCATGGCCTAAAAGTTCACAGAGTAGGTGGAGATTTACATACTATTGTTTTGTGGCTCACAGAATACAATTTTCTTTCTGTGGCCCTGATATTTTCTGGTTTTTCCTTTAACAAATGGGAAAAACTTCCCCCTGCCCTGGGAAAAATCTGGAGGATTTTTTCAACCATATTTTTGTTATATTGGTTGCAGTCTTAACATTTTTACTTCACTGTGATAGCACATTTATTTCTCAATAAATATTGAGAAATAATATTGAGAATAGCTCATAATTCAGCTGTTCAGCAACTGCTTTCACATCTTTCAAGTGCAAATTTGTGTTTGCAAATAACTTTGTCTGCCTCTCATTGTGGGTACAAGTGTTACTCATTAGAGCTTTTTGTCAGCATCCCAAAATGTGGTAACTGAAGAGCCAGCTACAAATATTTCTGTTTGTGTTTCCTATCTTAGTGTTTAGTTTAAGAGGGTTGAATCTTAAGCAAAAGTGTGTTGATGTTCTTTTGTTTATGTTTATTATAAAATCATAAAATCCTGTCATTTTCTGTGGTTAGCCCGGGCTGTGCCTGTGCTGTGGCTGAGCACGGAGACCTGCACGTGGGCTGGCTTGCACCAGGGCCAGCAGGGCCCTGCTGCCATACAATTCTAAATGCACTCAGGGGTTTCTAAATGAAAAAGAACGGGTTAGTTATTAACTTGAAGAAATATCTGATTTTAGAGAACAGAAGATTACAAAACAAACTGGATTTTCACCAGCTCCTGAAGGGCAAACAGTGCACCACTCTCCACATTTCCCTGCAGTGTGTGTTTGTGTTGAAGCTTTTTCACTCTCATAGTACTTGATGTAAATGTTAATTAGCACTCCAGGGGAAATGTGTTAACAAATGTACCTTTGACACAGGTCCASAGCTATGCTTTGCTCTGTAGCTGCAGGCTGGAAAGATTAGCTGGCAAAGTAGCTGGTGCAGCTTTTGAGGAAACTCCTCAAACAGGAGCTCAGGGGAGCTTGCTGAGCTCTTGGACTTTGCTGCTCTGCTGCAGCTCAGGCAGCTCTTGCTGCTCTGCAGAAGAGGTGCTGGCTAAAATATGAGCACTTCTAAGAAAGACGAGCAAACTCCTAGAAAAGGGATATTTCTAACCATTAAAAGGCTTCTAATGAGACTGCCTGGGCTACGGCTTTCGTGTGATGAAGAAAAAATTACTTAGCACAAACTTTGTGGCAGAATTTATTCCTTCTCTTCCCCCAGTGCTGAGCTTGATTAGCAATAAATAAGGGTGGTAAAGTAATTCCTGTGAGTTGTTAAAGTAGAAAGGTAACAGTAGTGCATTCATAAACACATTTACCTCATCCCTGTACTTCTTTGCCTTTCCATAAACAGCAGGGCAGAGATTCAGAAATGGAAATCATTCACAGGCTGGGATTTTTCAGCAGTATTCAAACCTGCCTCAGCTCAGGTTAGCATGTAGATATATTGGTGGTTTCTGGCCTGATTAATTCCAGAGCCTGCCATGACTTATGTGAAAACATATGCAGAGCCACTTCTCAAGGCTTGGGTAGTTCAGCTATTCCTTTCTGTGCAGCATCAAGTCCTGATTTCTCCCTGCAGAGGAACAGCTCATATTTAAGACACACTGAGAAGAGTCCAAGGTTATTAACCACTCTCTGGAAACGAGGTTGGTGATTTCAGCCCAGCCCTCCTGAAACTGGTCTGGGGTTTGCCATAGTGATGAAAACCCTGCTGCAGGAGCATGCCTGTGCCTCCAAGAGCAAAGGGAAAAACTGCTGGGAGTTCCCTCCTTGCCTGGAGCAGGATGTTGCATGATGGATGCTGGGGTTATCACATGGCTCTTGATCAGCTGGGCTAACCCTGGCACCCTTCTGGTGCTGCCCTCAGTGGGGATTTACAAGAACGGTGCCTCATACTTTTTTCCTTCCTGTAAAATAATTTATTTCTGTCTATGGCCCTATGGGGAGTTTCAAACCAGTGAGCTGTTGCTGGTGAGGGGCCATCAGCCTTTGTTTCAGAGCTGACTCTGAGGTTTCAGGGGCTTAGGCAAGAAGTAGGAGGGTGAGCAGARTGTGAACTAGTGCACATCTGAGTGGTGAGCAGCCCACAGGACACGGCTCAGAGCCCCTGGGCAAGCCTGACCTCGAAGTAGGTCAGCCATGGAGAGGATTGCTGCTTTCTGCTCACCACGTGTGCAGGCTACAAGTGTGAACCAGGCTATGCAGAGTGAACTTGGGCTCTTTGTCCCAGCCATGCCTTCAGCTTGGCTTGGCCTCTGGCTGGGACTGCCCTGAGATGGTTTCCTGGCAGAGGGACTTCATGGGAGCACTCTTACTTTGAAGTGCAGGTGAAAGAAACCCCAACCTTTTTCACAGTGGGAGATCTCCTCACTTTGAATCGCTGCTAAATAAATGTGGCCTTGACTCGGTTAAATATGTCCAAAACTGGATGGAAGCCCTCTGGCAGGGTGCTGCCTGAAGCTGCTGCTGCTGCTTGGGATAAAGAGAGTTTCACAGTGTGAAAGTGCTCCCYCCTTGCCCCTGCAGGGAGCCCCATGGGGCAGGGAGCCCCCCCAGACCCCCGGAGTGTAGGCACCGAGCAGGGACGGGGAGCCTGGGCAGGCAGCMCCCCACAGCTCCTGAGCCTGCCCTGCTGACCCTGCAGCCCCTGTCAGCGGGGCTGGGATTTGGCATCATCCAGCTGCCCAGGAAGGGGTGACAGAGGTCAGGCCTGAGCCACGCTGGTTGGTGCTGTGGATGTGTTAAATCACTTTATTAAGAGTGATGGGCTGGATTRGCATCTGGCCCTGCTTCTGCTGCAAAATTCTGAATGGGAGATGCTGGGCCTTGGGTTTAGCTGCCCAAAGAGGAAACAGCACATTGGCATCTCCAGAGTCAGCTAGTGATAGGTCATAACCAAGCAGGCTGTCTGCTTCTGTGTCCTCCGGCAGTGACAAAAGATAGAATTAACTTTTATTGTTAAAAACCCCTTGTTTCAACAGCCCCCCTTCCCACCTGATTGCAATTAGTTTTCTCAGCTGTTATACTTTTGCTGTTTGTTTCTATATTCATAAAYCTTGTCTTCCAAATTTTAGCAACAATAGACATACCAGTCAGCAATTGTCTAAGATCATGTAAAAATTGAGACTTTAGGGACAGCAGTTCCACTCAGAGAGTTGCTGTCTATCTGGCTGCTTTGGTTTTGGCTCTTGCTGTAAGTAATGTGACTCCACAGTATCCAGCCAGGGGTTAAAATTCAGTTCAAGACAAGCGCAAAACTCTCTCAGGTTTTGATAACTTGTTTGCTGTCTAACTCAGCAATAATCTGCTTCTCACATTGGAGTAAACTGATCACCCAGCAGGAYCTGGACTTCTGCCTTGCTGAAGGATGAATGTTGCTTTAGTGGCTCAAAAGGAAAACATACAAGAAATGCAGAATCCTAGTTGACTCAACAACTGAAAGAAACATCACAACATTTCCTAAATCAACACATGGCAATTCTCAAAACAAAGTCTGAACAGCAGCCAGAAGCTTACAAGGCAGGGGATGATGCTGTGACCAAACYGAGACCTTGAACTTCCCCGCCTAAGCCATGGGGTGAGCTGGGAGCTCTGTCTGGTGATATTCACTCCTGTCTCAGAAGAGCTRCTTGTGCACGAACCTACTTGCTTTGCAGTCAGGAAATTTAATTATTGCTTCMACAGTAGCCCTCAAAGAGTACCCTGTGCATGAAGTATGCATTCATACCTGATATGTCCCATAATTTCTTCTGTTTCCGCATATGGAGGTAAGGTTAATGTTCCATACACTGTGGACAAATAGTAGTTGTCATGGGTACCATAGCCTTGCATTTCCTGTCTCCTGGGTGATTAAATTCCCCACAGTAATTTTACTTTATTGGTTTATTTCTGTAACTCCTTATTTCTTTGGTTTGCTCTCCTTGAGGACATTTCACAGGCTGCTTGGATCTCCTCAGGCTTTTGTATTTTGTACACCAGTTTCTGAAACAATTCAGTGTTTTTCACAAGATGCGTGAAGCAGCAGGAAGCAGAGTGGAGTGAAGCCCCCCCAGGGGCTCAGTGAGCCCCAGGCTCTGCAGTGCACACCCAGCTTGCTGAAATGTGTGCTGCTGGAAATCCCAGCCTCGCTGAGCAGCCCTCTGCAACACCTGTGCAGCTCCAGCACTGCATTCCTGCCGTCTCTGTGCTGTGCACCTCCTCGTGTCCTGTCTGCAGGGCAGGTGCAGAACACCTTCATCTGCTCTCCCCAGGAGCTGCTGCTGGTTCCAGCCAGAGTGAGTGGTCTTGCCTGCTGGAATTCACACAGGGTGTCAGCAGGAATCTGATGGGCTTTGAGACTTTCTGTCTCTGCTCCAACAACAACAAAAGGGCTACATTTGGCTGGTGGGATTTGGGGGCCTTTGCAACACTGCTAGCTGCTCTGCCAGTGCTTTATAAGCTGTTCAAATGTTTAGGTTTATTCCATAATCCTGGCCCTCCAGAAAATGGCATACAATAATTTTGACATGGAACCTGTGAAAATGTAGCCTTAGCTGGTAAGTAAAATGAGTAAGTAGCTGTTAAATGCTAAATTTTATGCAACAGGCATTAAAAGACAGTGGGAGCTTTTGCTGTTTAATATGAAATGTTCTATAAATAAAGCTAGGTGGCTACATATTGACAGAACTGGTCACCCCTAATTTAAGGCATGTCATAGGCAGTGGAAAAAGTGTTCCCATAGACYTGACTAATGTGGATAGAAATAGAGAGCAATTTGGAAAACTGAAGCTAGAATGGCATCACTGTGAGTGCAGACCCTGCAGGCTGGATGCCAGTGCTGCCAGCTGAGCAGCCTTTCCTTCCACAGCCCCCGTGGCACTGAGACTGATCAACTGGCACTGCTTACCCTGAAGTCCTGATAATTAAAGCTGGAGTGTCATCTGCATTGTAATTAATATGCTCCTCTGCACCTAATTCATTCTGACAGTATAGATTAATGACGGTAAATGACCAACAAGGATTTATCAYGAGATGATTCTTAGTTCTACAGGCTGCCTCAGACAATTGCAGGAAGCGATTGTTAACTCCAGGCTATTGTCCTGGTGTAATCGTGCATGTGCATTCTCAGCGTTGYTTTGCAGTAAAACCCATCCAAGGGCTTCATAAAGATTCAGTTATGGCCCCTTAGAGGCTGAGCCACCCCTGTAAAAGTGGGAGAGGGGAAGCACAGGCTGGTGACACCGCGCTGATTTTTCACTATCCCAGCCCGTGTAGTCTCTGCCGATACCGGCAGGAGCAGAGACCGAGCACTGTTTCTGCAAATCAGATGCTTTTGTAAATATAATTGTGTTGGGAGRTTGGCCAACAGGGTCAGCTGAGCAGTGGGGTGCACAGCTGGGGCTGGGCAGCCTCGTTTGTTACCAGTGCTCTTCCTCTGTGGCAGTGCTGGTGTCTCCCCATCGGCGCCATGGGGAGGAAGGGCCTTTGTCTACAGCACCACAGTAACTCAGCAGTCCTGTCTGCCAAGAACTGCTGTGCAGGTGAGCAATAGCTCAAGAGTGGTCATTATTCTGAGCTACCAAAACACACTATATAGAAGAGATTGCCCCTCAAAAGGAAGGTACTGAGTTCCCTGAAAGCTCAGAGCCTCAGGAGATTTCACTAGTCAGGCTTGCAAAATCTTGACTTTCAAGCCAAATTGGGCAGAGCTGGGGGACAACACCATGTCATGCTAAGCAAAAGGTCATGAAAAATGATGTAAATGAAAGGAAATTTTCCAAAGCATGTAAGGTGCTCAAGCTCTGCTTGCTTCTTGCAAAAAGTGGTTTCATCATTACATTTTCTTATAATAGCTTCCTTGTGTACACAAGGAACTTAACCTGGCTTATTTAAACTGCATCACGCTTTGCTGCAAGAATACTTGATTAACAAGATGATCGATGTGTGCTGTTCCTCTTGTCAGTCAATAGGAATTAATATGCAGGAGACTAGTTCAGAAATRAGAGATTATAATGGAAGTTTGCTTTTCTTTGTGCTGAAGTGTTGCTGCATGAGCGAACAAATGCTGACATGATGAGCTGAGCTCCTCTGCCTCCCCTCCCTAAGGCTGGCATTTTCCTACTCCTCGACTCTTCCCCCATTTGTACCAATCCCAAACTCCCTCCTAGSAGTGGTGAAGCTCCTTTGTGCTCGTAGTAGAGGCCTGGAATTTTTTTTCCTCTGCCCTTGGGATGTTCCTGGGATGCCCCTCCTGTCAGTCCCATCCAGCCTCTGCAGCACCTTTTGCAGTGCTGGCCACGAGCATGTGGTTGGCTGAAGCTGTCATTGACGCCAAATGGACCCGTGTCAGTCTCTGGTGTGGGTGATCTGCCAGTGTCATGTGCTCCCATGCCAGGCTAAGCACAAGGTTTAACTGCAAGTGGTTTTAGTGTTTATYGGAAAATATTGCTCGGCTTTGCCCGTGCTGCCCTGGGGACAGCAGCGTGATCCTGGCGGCTGCGGGTTGTGCAACAGAGCTCCCTGTGCTGCCTCTGCACTTGAATGACATCGTATCTTCCACAGTAACCACGTGGGGCAGGTAACCAGACCYGAGCAAATAAGAAAGGAGGGAAAAGAATGAAAAAACAGAAACACCTTTTTTTTCTTCCCGTCTTCTTCTTCCCCCTAGTAACAAAATCTATTGGTAAGTGGGTGTAGCTGAGCTGTCCCTCCTTCCCCAACCTCAGAGAGATGGTGATGAGGTAGCTTTGGAGGGGAGGAGTGTGTGGAGGAAAGAGGAGGTCTCTGGGGCACCATGGCCATGGAAACATGCAAAGTTGGTGTTAGTGTTTGTTATTGTTGGCTGCAGAGATGCCTGCTCTGCACCTCCAGCCCTGAAGGAACCGGGGTACATCTGAAAGGGTTTATCTGTGAATAAGAAAATACGGGTTGAGAGCAGAGCTGGAGCAATGGTGAGTTTTTTTGTTTGCTCTCTGACCCTTCCCCCTCAGCTATGAAATACAAATATAGGTCTAATGAAACTAAAAGCAGAGGTTGCTTTGGAGAAAATTGAGGAGGCTTAGGAGGAAAATTCTCAAATTTTGCTCCCAAACAAAATGCCTGCAAGTTGCTTTATAAGCGGTTTCTATTTGTCCCCTTTCATTTTGGAAAAACAAAAATCAAACCCAACCCATTTCATTTAGAAAATACCAAAGCAAAACATTTCAAAGAACCATAGAATAGTTGAGGTTGGAAGGGAACACTGGAGATCATCTAGTTCAACCCCCCTGTTCAAAGCATATTTGAATATGCTATATATTTCTGGTTTGAATTTTTATCTGTGTCCACAGTAATTTCCCAAATTTGGTTTGAATTTCTAAACAGATCTGTGTTCCCTCCCCAACTATTTTGGGATCAAGTTTGTATTTACTGCTTTTTATTTTCTTAGTCTTCTATTTGGGAAATCTATGTCCTCTGTGCTGGGCTGGCAATGTATGCTGTCTTCAGAGTCCCTGTAGAAATCCRGGTGTCATGGATTCCACATAGCTTCTCTTTTCTTCTTCCACATGGCTTTATATAACCACAAGTRTTTGACTTTATATTTGCTTATTACAGCACACTTGTGACTTAAAAAGATGTGGACATTTCTGGGAGCAAAGCATTAGCATTTATTATAAAAGGTAGTAATATACTGTCTGGTTGGCTTCCTACCTGTGTCCACACATAGAATCAGAGAGGCATTTAGGTTGGAAAAGACCTTTAAGATCATCAAGTCCAGCCATAAAAACCAACAAGTCCACCACTAAATTGTGTTCCTCTCATCTCAAAATGCTGACCCGTGTCTGCCAATGATTTACTAAAGGGACAAGGTAGTGTCTGTCATTTATCCAGTCACTTTTTTTGCCAAGTTAAAATAAAAAGCAGCCCAAAACTGAAAGAAATGCAAAACGTTCACGGCACACAAAGAACAGCTGAGGATGCAGAAACATGAATGACTAGGATGCCTCAGACTTGGATGTTCCCAAAAGCTTACACAAAGCCTTAGAAAAGGTTGCTTTGTGAAATCCATTTGTTGGTGCCTATGACAYCTGAATTCCTGCTGGCTGGGGGTGAGTGCACTGTCTGAGCTGCCATTTTGGCAGAGATGTTTAATGGTAATTGGTGTGATTTGGACACTGGCTGSAGCAAAATTGGATTTGTCCCATTTGTAGTCACAAAGTGTTATGGGTTGGGATTGTGGAACCTCTGTATGAGAACTGCCCTAATGTCAACCTCATGGGAAGGAAACTCCTCACTTCCAGTACAGCCTGAAACTTGTCCAGTCTTTGTGAAATGGAAACACAGTAATGAATATAAGAAAATGTAACTCAGCCCTTCTATAATTTTTTTTTCTTTTATCAAGGATTTTTATTTCCTTTCCTGCTCTTTCTTATTGCAAATTAAAAAAAAAAGGCTTAAACTCCAGGGTTCCTTAGCAAAGCTATTCCCTCATGCTTTCAGCTGGAGCAGTTTTCCAACAGTGACATGAGCTCACGATATGTTAGTCTGACTCTAAATAAGATTTTCCAGAGTTGGCTGAAGGTTTTGGCTTAGTTCTAGAATAAACGGCTTCAGAAACCTTTCTGGAGTGGATTCTGGATAACCTGGCACCATTGAAAGGATTAAAAACTCATGCATAATTTGCCCTTTCAAAATACTCAAGGCTTCTAAATTTCTCACCCCAGAAAATATCTTTCTTTTCATCAAACATCAGCTGTTTCCAATTGCTTCGTTCTATTTTGGTCACTTATTCTCCCTTTTCCTTCCCATGCATGACTAAATATCTCCTTTAAATCAACTTGCAGCCATTCGTTTTTCCATTCATCCGTTTGGCCGCGCTGGTTTCCTTCACCCGAGGAATGCCCCATGAATGTCATACACTGAAGGAGCAATATCATCTGTGCACTCCTGGGTGCACAGTCCTTGGCTCCAGTTCTGCAGCTTGGTACATGGAAACCAGGGCAGCTGCTGGTTTCTGCATGCTTTAACTGGTTCGTTCTCTGCAGCCCCGAGCAGAAATGCTCAGGGCAGCCCCACACAATGCTTGCGGTGTCATGGTGAGCATTCCAGCTCAGGAGCAGTGGGACTCATCCTGCCTCAGCTCAGCACGGAGCTCAAGCAGAGTGGTGCTCCTGAGGGTCAGCAGGCTGAGTCTGAGCCAGGACAGGCTGCTCTGGCCGTGCTTTTTGGGAGGGCTCATGGCTGCAGCTCCCAGCTCCTGGTGTGGCTGTGCCGGCCGGACAGAGGGACAGGTTCTGTGCTGGGCACAATTCCTGCCATGGATGTGGCCTAGGAACAGCTTACCCAACACACAGGGACTGGATCCCTTGTTAAAAGTGCACTGAGGTGCAGGTGTCAGTCCTCYTGACAAGATGGTCCGTGCAAGACCTGCATCAAATTCCAGTGACCAAAAAGCATCTGCAGCTCRGTCCTGCCAGCACTGAGGCACCCAAATGCAATCTCGCAYTTGCCTGGATCTGTACAGCTGAGCAGCAGGCACACTGCTCTTCAGCAACCTTCTTTTGCTGTCCACAGGTTAGAATGAAACTTCTCCAATCTTTGATTTCCTGTATRATATACAAACACCCACCAGATTTCTGAACTGAAAGGAAAACTCAYGTGTCACATACGCATACCCATGAGTGTGTGACACATGCATTTTCCTTTCAGTTGACAAACACAGAAGCTGAAATTACCCAGAAAAAATAAATACCAAGGCCAAGCATAGGGATAGGGTTTGTTTTGGTTTGGGTTTCTTTCTTTTGGTGAAGTAAAGAGTATGCTGGAGACAGATTTGACAAAGTGAGTGATCCAGATTTTTGTGGCAGTTGCATCCCAGCTCTAGCTGTCATAGCCACAGATGATCCAAGCTCTGCTCTGCTGTGCAAGGGAAGGAGTCAGGGTCAGACCTGCCAGAAGGGCCTGAGCACTAAACCCTTCTGTCCAGAGTGGGATATGTAAAGCTGCATTTCCTCAAGACTGCTGCCAAATGACTAATCTTGGACACTTCCAGGCATTCCAGCATGTCTGGTTAGTGGTTACTCCAGCCATCCTATGTGTTTTTGGGAACCAAATGTCTTGCACGCTGAAGCAAGGTGCATTTTATACAAGGGGTTCCTATATTGAATGYAAGCAGAGTTAGTGGCCAGTGCACAGTGGCTTTACATCAAAGATAACCTTGAGAGCAGGGAGCATTATGTGTATGCTCAAAGTCAGACATGCAGGGGAATCAGATCCCTTTCTTTATGGTTTACTTAGGAGTCATGGGCAGTGAGGGATTTTTAAACACAAGTTGAATGAATTAGTCCATTAACTTCTGTTTTCCTTTCCATGCAAGTGACGACTACCTGTTATGGCCAGAGGTGAGCTAACAAGACACAGTGCTCTGCAATCAGCCACTGGTCAGACTAGATCACACTATTTACAGTAAGAGAGGTCACGCTTTCTGCAAAGAGAAAAGAAATCCCAAGCTCAGACATGATTCTGCTACCTAACCTTGCTTGTTTGCGTTTACTGAGGGACTCCCTAAAACTGGACTGTGGTGACTCATTGTGTCTTGAGAGCTGTYTCAAGGTATGCTCCAGAGAGTATTCAAGCTTCATCTTATGGAAATTTCCTTTTTGTTTAAGGTGCAACATTATTTGCTTTCAAAATATAATTATATGTCCAGACCCTGACTACGTCCTGTCTGTATTTGAATGTGTTCCTGCAGGCAGGACATCTCCCAGAGGCTGCTTCTGGTTCATGTCCATGATCTTTGGGCTTTCACTGTACTTTTTACTTCCATGATAAATTATTGTGGTTTCCAAAGGTTAATGATTAGTGCTCTGCAGAAGAGATGTCCTGTCTAGATAATGYGGTTTCCTTTTAATTGTCTTTTTGGATCTAGCTTTGTTCTTATACTGTGGGTTAATGAGCCAAAGATGGCACTGTGCAGGCTGTGTTGAYGAGTTCAACTGTGCTACAAAATACTCCTTTTGATCCTGCTGCTCTTTTTTTTTCTGAACTTCACCAGCTCCTTTTTTTTTCCTTATATAGAAGCCCTTTGCCTTGTATCTCCTGTTTGGATCAGGGCTCGATGGGTTGGATCAGGTCACAGTACTTTCTTGTCTGACTGAGACAGGATGGATATCCAGGAGGATGAGCTGACCTCCATCACAGCCAGTTATGTGAGGAGGGAGCCATGCACCAGCGAAATTGGCTTCCCAGCCCCAGCTAATGYATTGCATTGTCTTGTCTGCATAGGTAACACTGAATTTTCTTATAARTCTCTTCAGTTTTATGGCTACATGAATCTATTGTATGAATCTTTGCTGAGAATTACAGTCAGTAACCAGTTGTACCAGTGCAAGGAGCTATTGTCATGTCCTGACCTGTTCCTTAAAATACCAGCTGTCTTCACTGAGGAGGCTTAAAAGCTCTTTGTCAGGGTCCATGCACCATGGCTAGCTAAGCCCAGCTTTAAACTCATCCAACTCCACACTATGAAGCACCCTTCAAAAGARGACTAAATGGCTGCTTTAGGTGGGAAGAAGTAGGGTCTGTGGGTGCCACCCAGCAGTTTCCTGCCTGCCTGGCTGGGCTGGGGAAGGGTTGGGGATTTTCCCCCCAAATGCCACGTCCCAGGCAGTGCAGGGACCCATCCCAGGGCTCGGGACAGCCGTGCTTGGCCTCCCTGACTCCCACCAGGAAAGGGAGGGAGTGCTCCAGCTGCATCCGGCCCGCCCGCCTGCCCACGGGAGGCCCTTGAAGTACAGAACAAAATAAATTCCTTCAATCCTAGCAATTTTCTCCAAAGCAGATCAGCAGGCAGCAGGCCTGTGTTCTGTGGCTTGCAGTGGGCATCTGTGAGTGTCCCAGGGTGCCTGTGTTTGATGACTGCATCCCAAAGCCATGTCTCTSGTGTTTTTCTGTGCCCACAAACAGCATCTGAAAGACATCACATGGAGAACCAAAATCAGCTCCAGTGGCTTCAGTGGAGCTGCTCCTGATCCAGGAGCTCCTTGCCTGGGTACCAGCACTCAGGCATTCCAGGTGGTTTGGCTGCAGGAGCACACAGCACACCCCTGGGCCTGCTCTCCATCCCAYCAGGAATGCTGCTCTCCAAGGCCCCCTTGAACAGGAACTGAACTGATACACAGAAAATGCCAACAGTTCCAGACTCAAACAAGAATTAGGAAGTCTTTTAAACAAGCAGAGTTAACAAAGTAGATGGAGATGAGAATTGTTTCCTTGTACAGCTGCATAAAGGTTCTTTCCGGGTTTCTGAGCTTCCTCAAAAGTGTCAGGTTATTCCCCAAATACCAGGCAGATATGAATAAACTCACTGCATGTGCCTCCACAGCCACCAACTCCCTTTTCWGCAGTGGTTCCCCATTAGGAAAAAAGCTGGGAGACTTTCCTTTCTAGGAGCAAAGCTGCTACACTAAATGTCATCTCAATTGACTGTTACTAGCATTTTCCTGATAAACTGACCTTCAGAGAAACGCACTCTTATCAGAAAGCTATTTTGTTTAAAACCTTTTAGATGATCATTAGTCAGCTCAAGCTTTTTCACTGGTGCACAGCAAGATGTGCTAGGAAAGGCAAAGTGTTGCTGCAGAATCATATGTTATGTTATATGCACTTGAAAAATACAGAATTTTATTTGGCTATACTGTCTTAAATATATGATTTCCCAGAAACCACTGAAGCTTCAAAAGGTGGAGACTTTGATGAAAGAGGTCAGATTACAGCTTTGCTTCTCGGCAATGACAAATATTTCCCAGGTCATTAAGAGCAAATCACTCAATATTTTCCCATCTCTAAGGAATTAGGATCATAAATCAACCAGTATTTATGATGTCTGTGATAGGGCCATGTAACTTTAGATAAAAGAAAGTTTACTTTTATTTGTTATTAAGAGAGAAAAGGAAGCAGTACAGCATCKTTTCTAGAAGAAATCCATGGTTTCTATAATCTTTTCTGAAATTTTTTTCTCACTGAAGTGGTTAACAAAGCTGGGATGTAATGTATTCTAACCTAACATGCCTAATTTAGMTGAACACTTTAAATTCTTTCAGTTATATGGCTCCGGTCTGTCTGTTTTTGTTTTACCTTTTTTTCCACTGCTGAGCTCCATAATTGTTCCTTTTAGCCACAGTCACCTCAGGTCAGGCTGTACCTTGCTGAGGAGCCGAGCTGCAAACAAGGCTCACTCAATCACGTGTCCCCAGCCCATTCCTGTTATTAATCCTCCCAACTTCTGGACCTAGCACTTGGCAGAGCAACTAAAGTAAACTTTTTATCAGAAGTTCACATTCTCCTCAAGTGGAGGAAGAGCTGGGTAATTCCTGTCTTTTTTTTTTTTTTTTTGAAGAATATCGCGTGATGTGGGAGCTGCCTCGGGTTTATTTCAATAATGCAGGGGGCACAAATGTATTGAAAAAACATTGTTTGTGCAATGTGAATTTAGTCTGATAAAATTCTATTTCTCTTCCCAAAATGGCTTTCATCAGTAAATATGCTGTCATTGTAACAAATATGATGCTRGCTTTAAACTGATGAGAAAATGGCCAAAGTACGTGCAGTTTATACTCTGACAGGAAGCTGGTTGGGGCATTTAGGTTTTGTCTGAAATCTACAGCACTGCAAARAACTTTTATTTTTGTTTTAGTCTCTGTGTAGAAAAGTCCTGATTAATTTCCTTTCTCTTATTCATATAATTTTTGCAGTCTTCATCTCTGCATCAGATAAATGCCTCAGATGGGAAAATATAACTGTAATTATTAATGTGTTGATATTATCAAAAGGGTCTTATATTAAAATAATAAAAATGTGTCATGTGACAAAAGAGTGAGAAAATTTTAAAAAAAGAAAGAAAAAGATAGAAGTCGAAGTGAGGGCTGCCAGGAGAAAACACTGAGTATTTATATATTCCTCATATAGTATAGAGGGCTACAGGGAGGTGATGCCATTGTGCTGCTGTCAGGACCAGCTGCAGCTGCCCACCCTGCCCAGGATGCTGTGACAGCCCAGGCACTTTCACAGGGTCCTTTGTGTCCCAGAGCCATCTTTGGGTGATAATTTCATTTCTTTTTTCCACATGTTAAGAAGCAGCCCACACAGCCAGCAAATGAATAGTATGTAAAATGAATGTGTTTTACAAAGCACTTACAGTCYTATTTAAACCTGTGTGTCAGTGATTTCCCTGTGTGTGTGTAATTTTGCAGGTAATTCATACAGTGATGAAAATCCCTTAACTGTCATTGTAGGCTAATGCCCTTTTCCATTCTTAACCTGAGCTGACAGGAGAGTTTGCATTTTTCTGGTTTGTTTTCTGAAAACAGCATCTACATGAAAGAAGTTGAAGTATGTACWTGCTCAGTTTGTCTCTGAGCAGAGTGCTTCCAAAACAGCCCTTGTATAGAAACTGTTTTCTGTTATTTAGCTTATAATATTAATAAAAACTTGAATGGAAATGYTATGAGGGATGGAATTTGCTATACTGCTATTTACTCCTTTAATTTTTCTTTTYGATCATCATTACACAATCAGTGAAATACCTCACAGCTGGACCCAGAGTTTCMGCTGTGAGACTGGGCTCTGCCTAGACACTAAATGAATTGCAGGTGTATAGGGCCTGTTATACCTCTCCTCTTTCAGTCTCTTTGGGGGRTTTGGTAGGGATTTGAAGGGTGTCTTGCTTAGTCGGGGGTAGGTGTAAGTCCAGGATAACTGTTGTTATTTTGAGGGAAAACCTGCAAGAGTAGGCAAGAGTTTCCTGATCTCCCTCTCCCAGAACTTCCTAAAAATTCCCCCTGGGTGGCAGTGAGCAGCAAGGTTTGCTCACCTGTGTGTGATGTATGGGTGAGTCAGGGCACTGAGAGAAAACTGACCAAGTAAGATGGACACTCTGGGTGCAGATGTGGGGAATRACCCTCCTGCTGCCCAGAAGCGATCCTCGGGAGAGCCAGGCTCAGCTGAGTCACCGAGTTCCACAGAGCTGCCATCACYGCCTGCCCTGTGCAGCACCAGTCCCTGCAGTCTGCCCTAGGTAAGCTGAATTTAAACTGTTCTCTCTTGTAATCGTTTTCTTGAATACCTGTATTTCTCCCCAGAGAAAGACTGATTTTTCTGAGATTTGCTGTTCCTCCTGAAAAAGAAATGTGGCTGTGTTTGAAAAAAACTTTTATAGTGAGATTATCTTACAATAGGCGTTTTATGTACATACCTTTTTTTCCTTCTCAATTTATCTCCCCTCCTAAAAGGCCACATAACTTTCCCTCTGTGAATCTGTGAAATGCAGAGTTACTTAGTTTCCTTTTAAAAGGATACTCAATTTAGATCAGTTTTTTGAAGTCCTAGAGACTCACTTTTATCTTAAAAAGTGGTTATTTTTTTGGTGCCCRAGACTGTCAAAAGGAAAATGTGAATTTTAGGTGTTTATAGCAGCTGAGCAAGAGGGAAGCAGTCTGCCTGGGGTCTGAAGGGATGTCATGTACATGGTATGATCCTGACCTTCTCAAAGGACTCTGACACTTGCCCATTGAACTTCCAAGAGTGTAAGGAGATGGATATATCTTCAATTGCTGTGTCCAAATTGGTATACTTGTTGTGGTAATGAATTTAAGAGTGATTTTTTGACTTGGTTACATTAATTAATTGTAAAGGTAATGTGTGGAATGGTTTGCTCTGAAACTCCCCAAAAGCAGAAGTGTAAACCAGACCTGGGCTCTGGGGGAAGGTGTGTTTGGCACTGGGGCCATGTGAGAGATGAGGGTCGCTCCTGGCTTCCTGCAGCCGCCAGAGCGAGGCCTCTGTGCAGGGATGGGAAGTGGGGAGCTGTGCCTAGAGATTTATCAGGGACACAGAGATGGCACTGCAGCCTCTTTCAAGTGAGCAYAGATTAAAAAGCCTCTTGATGGAGCACTAGGCACCCACCCACTTGGGCACAGTAAGTGCAGACCCAGGAGATCTTGCCAAGGCAGATCTAAACCATGAGATCAGCCCCCTCAATTCATCACATCCCTCCACACCCCATCTGGTTGGAAGTCTCTCACGAATTTTAAAGGATGTGTTTTAAAAGTATTTTTCAACTCTGTTCCCGAAACATTTTGGAGATTTTTTTTTTTGGGGGCTTGCTATTGTGCTTGTGTTATGGAGCCTGTCAACCCCTGCAGCACCCAGCTGTGCTGGCCCTGACCATAATTCACACAAACTGCCAAGTGCTGTTCTGCTTAATATGACAGATCCTTCCGTGATAGCTGAGCTACAGGCAGCCCTGGTGAATGTGCTGGGAAGGATGGTGCCCATGTGAGAAAGATTTATGTTTGTTAGGGCTGTGGTGAGTGAGCCTGCAAGCGCTGCCTTCCCCTTTTCAAAAACTCAGAAGATTTATCTCCCTGATGCATCCTGAGTCTATTTCTCTCTTTTTTTYACATAGCTATCCCCAGAAAACTTCCATGGCTTGGCTTTTTCCACCTGCCTTCTCCCTTGAGTGTGGTTTCTCCTCATCTCTTCCCTGAGTTGTCATCTCCTCTTGCAATTCTTGTGGTGTTGCTCTTCCTGCTGCCCAGCTGGATGTGCAGACAGCTATAAAATGGAGTATACAAGAACCATGATCTATGGGTGCTGTGCCATGGCACCACAGAGATTCTTGTACCTTCCTCCTTACAGCTGTCTGCATGCAGAACTGCATGTTGGCAAGAGACAAGGACTGCAACTTCCCTGGTGGGAGCTTACAGAAATGAGAATACAGTTGGAAAGAATAGGTTTGGATAAATGCTCTGCCATTGCTGGAAAATCAGAGCCTGATTGCAGTGAAAGAATGCATGTGGAACATTCCTGGGAAAAGGGATATATTCAGTTGCACAAKCATCTCAGGGTTACCTGTTGGTGGTAGGGTATGATCCTCTTTGTTAATTAAGGGTTCAGCTTCTTGCATATACGCTCCATAGAAAGACATAACAGTGGGGAAGGACTGTACACAGTCGGGTGTGAATGTATGACTGAGTGGACTTAAAGGTATTGTTTTGACCCAAAGAAAATAAATGTACTTGAGAACACAGCTAGGAGCTGTTAAGYATTTAAATGAGGTCCAGTTCCCTGTGTTATATTCAGACAACTTTGTAGGATAAATTCTTCAGTTGTTTCAGTGATCTAAGAACAGCCAGGACATGGGATTTTTTGCTATTGTGAATATATAATAAATCACTGCTCAGTGTGACCACGGATGATGTATCTGTTCCTTAAATTATAAATTCAGCAACCATGAAAGCCATCTGTTTTGCAGGTCTACAGTCTAGTCTTAAAGATTAATTTTGAGAGTTTTTCAGCTTCTGCTGCTGCCATACAGCAGAGATGAGTTTCTAGCTCCATATTTTGTCATTCTCTTTGCCATTCTTATTCTGTCTGCCTTTGGGAAGGGTTTAGGATGCTGGCACAGGAAGGAAGGCAGGCTGCTGGCCACTAGCACTGCTGGTTAACCAGGAGCAAACAAGAAAGTGGCTGCTGGGCAGGAAGGCAGTGGGATCCTGGGGGAGACTTAGGGGCAAGGAGTCTGTGGATTTGAGAGACTGTCTTTAGTGAGTTCATTAGCTTGAACTGATCTTTTAGCTGCTGGGGTAAACAATAAAGACAATAAAAACTAAGAGCTTGTCCTTCCAGCTATGATGGCCAAAGAAAACTGACTTACTGATGGAGGACACAAGCTGCTTGGTTTTTTTTACAGATTTTTTTTTCTCTTATTGGATCCAGGCAGGCCACAATGTAATATGGGAGGTTGTGGCATTGGGAACCAGTTCAGGAGTCTGAAGGGTCCTGAGGCTGTGGTCACTTTTGGGCTGAGACTGGCTGAGGCTAAGTAAGAAAAGGATCCAATACTCYGAGGAAGCAGAGGGACAACAGGCACTTGCAGGGTGTAAGAATTGAGTATATCACTCCACCTAAAGGGACCAATTGTCATCCTTGGTTTAGTAAATCACAAACTCAAAAGGTTGCATGCTAAATAAATGTAAGTTGGCTTAAAATACTTAGGAAGAGAGAAGGGAAAATTCTCCGAGAGGGGAACAGCTAATTCTCTATGGTCACAGCTGGCTGCATGGCCCTGTGTGTGCAGACAGATAATACTGCTTGTGAAGCACTGGGTAATTACAGGGGAGTGGGTGGGGACGACAGTGCTTTGTTCCTCCCTTCTCCACAAATTTTTGGTCAACTGAAGGCGAGGCCAGGCAGTAGGAGCTGCTGGAGGCTGCTTTGGCAGCAGGTCAGGAGCAGCTGGGTGATCCAGTGCAGCCTCCTGCATCCCAGAGGCGCTGCTCTCCCTGGGCTGTGCAGGGCYCCAGGCTCAAGCACTGGGAAGATGYGGGGTAGGGATGAGCACTGGACACTGGGGAAGGGAGGACTGGGAGGGAGAGCAGCAGCATCTGAAGGCCCGTGCCAAGCCATTAAAGCTGAGGGGCAGAGGTCTGCTCACCTTCACTCTGCACCTGCTGCGGAAGCAGGGGCTGCTCCTGGGCAGTTTGGGGAGAGCCCACCAAAAACAAAGTAGAGAAAGTAAAATGCTGAGGGAAACTTGAGAAGCATTGGACAGATGGACAGCAAAGAAGGTAGTCAAAGTGGAAAGAAGGTACAGTGGAGAAGGGGGTACATTTTCTCCTAGAAATAGTGGTCTGTCTGCTGATCACTGAGCAGTACAGAGTGTGATGTGTAAACTACAGCTGCAAAAGCTGTCCTGACACCAGTWATGATGATGAAGCTTGTACATATATGAAGTATCTGAGCTTTGGACTTGAATGTCTTTAGTGCGAGAGTTGAAAAAGTTGCTGACTTAGGCTGCCTTGGAGGCTCTGATTTCCAAGTGGTACAGACAGCTGTCTGTGTTCTGCAATTGCAATTACACAACAGCAGCAGCCGGACAGCCTGCCAGGACATCAGGACAGCCTGCTCTCAGCTGCTTTGGGGCTTTTCAGGACATCAGGAAAGCGCTGCACAAAACAAACTCACTGTACTTCTGTACATTCCAGGAGCTGGAGATGAGCTGTCTCAGGACAAATTTTACTCTTGTGCCACCTGGAAACACCCTGTTCCAGGATACCTGATGCTCATACACAAACAAGCAGATGTACCCTGGTGGGGTGTAATGCTGATACTCACTTGGGGCTAAGGCAGCATATGGTCCTTGTTTCCTCTTCTAGAATATCTTGGGATGGGGAGAAAAACTCTGTCACAGCTTGCACGTGTCAGTGGTTAGTGTTGCAGAGTCCATTCAACTGTTTGCGTGCTGGCACATTTTCCACAGTTCTCCTTCTCCCCACTGCCTCCTTCACTGGCCTAGAGACCAACAGGATTGCCTAACTTTTCAGAAGGGCAAAAGACACAGTTGGAACATACAGCTGGCTTGGGGGGAGAAGCAATTAAAACCACACAGAGTAATCTCTTACCAAGCTTGCTGCCTGTGCTCACAGGACTGCAGTCACGCTCGCTCTGTTTTTGCTGGACAGACAGTTTTCCAAAATATTCACTGATATTTGTTGTTCATGCAGATGTTAGCCCATCATTCCTTCTGCATAATTCTGCCTGCCCATGTCTCAGGTACTGAAGTATTATCAGAATTGGATTTTGGCAACAAATTTTTGCTCTGGGCCTTTGCATGCATCTTTGTGTGACTGGACAGGAGTGAACTGTCCCAGTGCTCGTGCATGAACTCCTACAACGTGCAGTGGGAACTGGTCTCTATGAAATGGATGGACACATGGACTGCTGACACAGCAAGGGTTTTGCTTATGGAAATATGGGGGGAAATAGCAGATATGGGGAATAGTGGGGGATATCTGGAGAGGCAGTATGTTCAGTCTTTTGTCAAAAACATGCRGGATCCACGTGAGAAGGATGAGGATGTGGCTGAACAGTGTCTTTTCAATCCTTTTAATTTTGACACGTTTTGTTCTCCAAATACTTTGATCTTCCCCAGCACCCACTTGTCTGCAGATGAAGCTGATAACAATCATTCCAAGCTCTTTCCTAGCATTCTTTCTTATTCTGCAGTCCTGAATGAAATTCAGCCTTATTATCCATAAATAACMTTTCTCATTCCTCCAGCTGTCTCCTAGAGCTAGTTCACTTCTGACCTCTCCCTTACTGACTCTGTACTGACCTTGCACTTCCSCCACAGCCCTAATCTGCCAGTGTCTACACTCCTAGGCTTCCTCTGCTATTTTGCATGATTTTTTGTTTTTTTTATATAACAGGGCCCACCATTTCCTGAGCTGCACTTCAGCAGTAAGTGTGAACAAGGCCCTTTATCCACACACTTCATACAGTGACAAATAACAACCATTGCCAACAATTTTGATGCTTTCACCCCTTTTCTCTGATTCTAGGCTCTGGGTAAATCTATACTTTCAACTGTATTTTTCTATTGGCAATAAAACCCAGCAGCAGTGTTTCCAAATTGCAGAGAAACAAGACAATTCCAGTGTCTTGTTCAAAGAGTAGTTTTTGTCTTTAGCTGGATTTTTATCAGTGTGACAGTAACCCTAGTGATTTTTCAGTGGCTTTTATTAAACTACTAAGGGATCATTCAGTCTCATCTCATCCTCCCATTCAGTTGGTTTTTTTAATGAAGTTAGGCTGTAGAAATAATCAGTAATAACCCGCCAATGGACAGTTGTGGAACTACTTTTTAAAAGAGCAAAGTGGTCATGCACATTGTATCTGCTTGTACATTTTCTTGTTTTGTCATGTTATCAAACAAAGCATTTCTCCTCCCCCCAGTATTTGCCTGTCATTTACATAAATTTTTGTATTAGTTGAGTGGGAATTTGTTTGCATTCAAAGTGGAAAGCAGAGATTTTTCCCATATTGATTTTTTTTTAAAATGACACCATGAGTTGTACATTTTATCTCTATGTACCTGCAAACCAGACCCATTAATTTTACAAAGTAGGAAGCTTAACTCTAGGTGTCAGCACTGCAAACTGAATGTGCAGCTCTGAAAATGAAGTTTTGCTGTCTCTGACTCCTCCAGTGCCACCAGAAATAAAGTGCAATAGCAGTTTTGCTGACAGATCCATTAGGGCTGAGGAAGGGAGCCTGCACTTATGCTTAACAGCACAAGTAGGAATTGTAACATTCTCTTCTTCCATAGTCTTTTTCTAGCTGCACATAAGTGTGTTCTATTAATGGAATCTAGTAAATAATGTTTAATGTAAAGGAAAGAATGAGGATGAGATCCATCTCCAAATAGTGCCCACTGTTTCAAATGGGTATGGCAAGCCTTTCCCTTCATTTATTGTTAAATGCTTATATTGAGTGAGTCTCCAAAGTGATGAGAGGGCACAGGAAGCTGACTTCCTTTTCTGGTTCTAACAGGCTCTATAGATCAGCTAAATTAATGGGGTGGATGAAGTTTATGTGACTATTGCTTATACTTGAAACTGCACAGCAGCAGGAACATCAGGGAAGGAAAGACTTGATTTTCCAGCCTTTAATGCTAGCAATTATGAGAAGTAAATAAAAGCATTTCTGCATTGCAAGTACTGTGGTTATCCTGAAAAACCGCATTTCTCAAAAGCACTGACTTTTGGCTTTGCATCTCTCAACTTTACAAGGTGCTCTCATCTGCATCAAGTGATGCTGTTACGTTTATGAGTGAAAAGCTGCTTCTTGCCATTCTTGTTGTCCACAGTCACTTATCTGCATGTTTTGCTTTTAATTATGACCTGATGGCATTTGTCATGCAGTTAAGGTACTGTTAAAAGTGTGGCTGTCCTGAAWGCACACAACTGCACTCCTGCTGAATTGGATTCTTCTGAAACACAATGATTCTGCCAGGGGACCACAGAAGTGTTCATGGCACAAAGCAGGAGTAGTTTAAACAGTTTCCTCGTGTAACACATAATTTTCCCCTCTTCAGATGCTGGAGCTTATTGATAAAAGACATGTCTCTGATATYTGGTTTTCACCATGTTTCTAAATCAAAAATTTGGTTGGGCCTTCCCTAAACTGCTGTAGCCCCTGAGCTGTTCTTCAGCTAGTGAAAACAGGCAGGACCTTGGAGAAGCACCTCTGTGAGTTATTGAGAATAAAGGCAGCAGAAGCTATGAATGACATAGTGAAAAAAGCGAAAGGCATGTGAAGATGCCATGGGTTGTGTGTGGTCTCTGGTAAAGTACACCGTTGTATGTCTGTTGTTGAACCTGAGCTGCACTTGAGCTGGTACTTCTGGAACACAAATTGTCTATGGCACTAACTTGTTTTGCTCTGRGGATGGTGTCTAAAGGGCTTTAAATACAGCATGTTCTCTCTTAAAGTACATCCAGACATCTAGTCTCACAGCACATCTATAGGATAAGGAAGCAGAGTTACTTTCATATGATAGAGAAACAGAAAAGGTTTATTTTACATACATATTCCAGGAAAAGTCTGCCTGCAGTTGATTTCCCAAGCCCCGGGGCCTGGCTCCACCCATAGCACCATCTTCCCTTTTTACAGGCTTCGCTTTCAAAAATATTTTCAAAGAAATTGGCATGGGCAGAGCCGAAAAGGAAAACGATGGGAAGCAACAATCGAGCCCGTTGTCCGGTTTCTGAAGCGGGGCACCAGGTGTCTCCCGGGGCTCGCTGCCTCCCCGAGGCGGCGTCCCGGGGCTCCCCCGCGCCCTGAGCGGTGCGGGCCCGCTGCGCTGCGCTGCGCTGCGAGCGGCGGTGCGGGGCGCGGGCTCGGGCGGGGCCGGCGCGGCATTGGCCGCGGCCGCTGATCTGCATTGACGCCAGCGCGGGCCGGAGGTCAGCGCCGCCGGGCGCTGCATTGGCTCGGCCGGAGCCGGGGCCGGAGCCGG
>JACDOX010000171.1:216619-241519 GCA_014549065.1 Cardinalis cardinalis
TTTTTTTTCCTGCTTTTACAAGAAGGAAAGGAAACGTTACCAAGATTCTCAGATGGCTTAGACAAATTCATAATTATCTGTGAAAATACGAAGTCGACCGGTTCTTGATTTCCCCCTTCCCTCCCCTCCAGCTCCCCAGCCCACTGCTGAGATTGAGCTAAAAGGACCTGTTTCCTGGAGGACGAGGAGAACAGACACGTTTCTGGTGGTGTAGAAGGGACCGATGGCAATGCTTCAGAGTGTAGCGGAGACGCAGGAGAGAGATTCAACCTGTTAACAAAAAAAATTAAGCAGGGGGAAAATATCAACGGGAAGGAAAGATATATATACATATATATATATACACGTATATATATATACAGTTTAGAAGTATTCCCCAGGTGGCCACAAAGCATGGGCTGTGTTCCAAGCACCAACCTCTCTGACAGCAGAGTGATCTGTCACAGTAGCAATGAGTCTGAGGAGTACAATTTCCCTCACCAGACCAACACAACCATGTCTCAACAGCAGCAAGGCAACCCCGTCCCAGGATTATTCATTAAATGCTACAACACATCCACTTATGAGGCGAGGACTAATTCCTCTAAGAAAGACAAGAGGGAGAACAGCCAGAGCATGGAGGCAGAGGCCCAGACCGGCAGATCCAATGTTAAGGTAAAAAGGGTGCTAAACACGAGCACTGTTTCTCTCAGAACAGGAGCTGGCTGTAGCGGTTCGGCCCAAGGACTCTCCCGGCCGCTGTGCGGGAGCTTTTCCTGGCTTGGGCTTTACTTTCGTTTACAAACTCATCAGTGTCTTGGCGACTTTGTAGAGGTGCCCAAGCCTCTTTCTTCACTCCGCAAAATGAGTTTTCCCAGTTCTGGGCGGGAGAGCGGTGTTAATCGTCCTGGGGATGGCCGGGGCCGGCTCCGCGGGGGTGCGCGGAGCCCCGCGGTGGGGCCGCGCCGTCCCGCGCGGCTCGCCGGGCTCGTCCGCGCTGGAAACGGGCACAGCGCTTTTCGTACCCCTTCCATTTGGAGAGTGGAAGCGAGAGCGGCAGCGTGTTTTGCTCTGGGTACTGATTTACATTAACAACTTGTTGACCTTGTCTGTTGCTGCAAATAGGGATTTTTTTTGCGTTTTTTTTCGGTGTGTTTGCGCCTATACTTTACAGGCACAACACAGGACTGTTTGGAGTTGACAGACACATAATGAAAAAAATTGTGATTTGTGATTATTTTCTTGGAAGTGAGACAGTGGTTTGGAGTGCTTGTTTGTCTGTTTGCTTTTTATCTGTTTATTTATGAGTTTACTTTAGCTCCTAATGTTATGGGTTTGGATTAAATCTTTGCTTTTTTTTTTTTGGAAACTTTTTTATTTTGTAAAAATGAGTTGCAAATGTAAGAAAAATCACGTTGTAGCAGCCCTGAGGATATTATATAACATGGCTGATCTGTTCTAGTTGCTGTGATAAGAACTGAGATACACATGTTGTAAATATAAGATACAGGCTTGAGATGCGAGTGATATCTAGCTGAATGTCAAGTGCTTTGCACACTAACAGAAAATCTTATGATTTGTTGTTTTCTTAGGGTTTTTACTTGCTTATTAAGACAACTTCTAGAGTATTGACCTGGAATAATTTACTTCAGTTATGTGGGTGATTTCTTTGATTGTTTTTCCTTCAGATTTGGCAATCTTTGGTCATAGTTTAATAAGTATCATAGTTTTAAAAAGTCTTGAAAATTAGCAGACACTTTGAGAGTAGTGAGCTGGTGAGGAATTAGCAATACTTAACTAAGAACATGAAGGTGAATGGTGGTGTACTAAACTCAGTTTCTGTGTTACCAGCACTGCACAGGAAATGAACTTTACGGCCCTGTTCACACGCGATGGATGAGCTCAGGGGTGTTTAACACAGCAGCCWCGCTGAGCAAGCTTCTGCTGTCATCTAAGTCCTGACAGTTGTTTTGCTAGCTGAATTTGTAATAGTGATTATAATTGAATGGTACCAAACCTGAATCAAAAGTAGTCTTTTCAAATTTTTGTTCTGTGAATTTGTCTTGTGTGATTGTTTAAGGGGGAAAATCCCTGAAACCTTTTCCAGAAACGTGTGTGGGAAGCAGTCTTAATTTAGTTAAATTTTGTTGTTCGCCTTCAAGAACTTTGTACAAATTCTTGCTGCTAGGTTTGGATAATTCAGCCAGACTCCATAGGTTGCTGTTGGTTTGTATGCATGCTGTCATCTCATTGACAGCCACTCAGATTTTTATCACTCAGTCACGTTTTCTGCCCCTGTCATCACTCTTCAGCACAGTTCTGTGAAAGATGGGTTCTGAGAAATGAAAATGGTGGTCTGTTTGTGATCAGTTGAATACAAAATCTGTTGGACACATCACATCTACATTATTTGCATGTGCAAAGCCCTGTAATAATCTTTGGAGCTGTCAGGCAGCATGGTATTTCTTTCTCTGCATTTACCTTAGCGTGTGTAGTACGACCAGATTTGCAGTGCTAGATAACTGTGCTGTCTTAGAGATTCTGCTGGAGAGAGGGATCACTGCAGAGCAGTGCTCACAGCCCAGTCAAGTTGTTTGGAAAGAATGAAAGAAAGTGTGAGAAAACTGAAAACAATGTGCAGGAGCTTGAAATTCCTGAAGGCAAAAGGAGCATTGGGCAGGATGTTGTGCTGTTTTGTAATTAAAAGGATTTTTGACTTGAGGAAGAGCTGAGAGAGTTAGGGTGCTGCTAAGGACCATTGCTATTTCTCAGAGTGTGTAGTACACGCTTTATGGCCCTGAGGATTCCTTCCCACAAACACAAAATGCTACAAACCTGGTGTGCTTTGGGCACAGGTGGTGTCAGCCAGAATTTGTGTGGATCGCCAGTAATCTCCCTGAATTACATTTTCACTTGGTTTCAGGGTGCTTGAAGTTGTTGCATATTATCAAATTAAAGCCAACAGAACGCTGTGTTAGAGCTATGAACAAAACTTGGCCTGTGTGTAAATTTCATGTTTTCACTTTGGCTGGCATTAGTGTTAAGTTCATTAAAACATGTATAGTTTTAGTAGTGCAATAATATTTCCTATTATATTACTATTACTGAATCAGTTTTCTAGCTATAGTGCATGTTTTTCCAGTCAGAAAATGTAACAAAAAGAAAAAAAAGTCCCATGTTAGTTGTAAAATGGCGTTATATCTGTTGCTAACTAGCCCTTGACTTTGGTTTTGTGTTTATGTCTTGTTATATCTTTCTCCTGGCCAAATATCAGAGGGTCATTTTCTGGATGAGGGGTGTGAGCATACTGTATTTTGTGATTTGCATCAATTTATAAACTGTAGCTAAAAAAGTGATATGTTCTTTTCTATTATGGGGAACTCTAAATTAATCCACCCAGATTTGCAGAATAATCCTGAAAGTGTGTGTGAGCAGAGGTAAATGCTGTAATACCCATTTCTGTTGTGTATGAATATGGTGACAATATGTGAGAAATTGAAGACCTCTTTTAGGTCATAGCACCTCTATCTCCCTCCTTAATTAGTATTTAAATATATATGGCTTTTATTTGACAATTATGAGCATCTTGGATTAAGTGCCATATTTAAACAGTGAACCAGCCATGGAAACTCTTCCCTTAATTTTCAATGTATGGCTTCTGCAGATTAAACCCTGTAGTAGTGAAAGATGAGCAGGACTTGGATGCAAGGACTGAGCTTTCATTATCCAGTGCTACATAAAGAATGTCAAATTACACTTAACCAGAACTGTTGCAAAGAGGAGTTTCCCTGATTTTTAACTCTAAAAATCTCAAGGAAGTGGACTTAAAATTGTGACAGTTTGTCATTTTTATATATATTAGTTATGATTTTCAGATATTTTTGTAGTTGAATTTGTGATAGAGGTACTTGGATTTATAGAAACCTGCTTAAACACCGTTAGAATAAGAACTGTTTAATCCATTTGTGGAGTAAATGCTGAAAGGCATAAGGACTTCTTGGGTGTTTATTTAGAAATGGCTGGGATATTCATAATCATATGCTATCCCAACATCCTGTGTGTGTGTGGCTCTTCTCCAGCACATTAATATACACTGTAGCACCTTGATTTTGCTCTGTCATTCTTTTACGTATGTAAGATTTCCTTCCTCTTTCCTTGAGGAACTGTCCCTGTTGGTACATTTAATACAGAAATATGTGCATTTGGGTGCAAGGGGATCAGAGAGTAAATCCACACTTCATTTGTTTGAAATTAAAATTACTCCCAAGTCAGAAGGACTGAATGTGAAATAGCCTTTTGATTTTTCAGCTGATGGGGGGCAGCCAGTTTAAATCCATGCCCCTACATCCCCTAAGTTTTCTGCATTCAAGCCCTGAAATTGTCTGTGAATTTTGCAGTCACTGCAAGCCCACGTTGCATAATTCTGCATGGGCTGTGTGCTGTATGGCACCTGCAGTGCTGGAATGGGTCTCGTTTCAGCAGTTACCAGCACGTTATTTAGTCCATTAAGCTGTCTGCTCTTTTCCTCCCTGTCTGGCAATTCCTTTCCCTCGGAACACACGAGCACTCCCTCCCTTTGATACTCCCACACTTGCTGTCCGTGCTTCCACTGAGGCCATCCACCCTCTCCTGAATCCTCCCTGTTCCCACTGAAACTGTCCTCAATCATTTCCCATCCCCATTTCCCTCCCACTTCCACTGACGTCAGCCCTCCTGTACAGAAATCCTTGCTTGCACTGAGAGGATCCTTCCCACGCTGACATCCATGAACTTTTCTCAGCCTTTAGGGCTCCAGACTTTCAGACTGATACTTTTAATGCTGCTGTTGTAAGGCATCTCCAGGGGATGGGAGTCTGATTTTTAAATTGTATGAAGTGAAGTGGTGTAGTAACATGTGAACTGGGCTCGTGTTTAGGTCTAATTTTTATCTTTTTAAGTTTCCTGTTGTTTGTTGTGTAAATTGGAAAAAACCCAAACTATAAATCACTCACATTATATAGATGGCTACACTACAAAGACAGCAKAAGCTGTGGTTTCAATTTTCAAAGCATTATTATTGGTACCTCTTCTTGTCATGCAAACCAACTCATGCAAAATGTGTCACTGCTTCTGAGGGCAATTCTTGGTGTGCCTGAGATGAGCAAGGTTAGACCCCGAATTTTGGGAGCATTTACTGTTGGTAAAAACTTCACTGAAACTCAGCTGAAAATTCTTGTGCCTTTTCTGTTGTTCTTCAGTGCTGCTGTCTGAGTTTGCTCTGTGTATTTTCCCTGGCCATTTTATGTAGTTAAGTACTAAGCCTTTCCTTTTCTGTCACCTGAATCTGTCAATAGAGGAAGTATTAAAACCAGGCCTTTATTTCTGCAGTTCTGGATATTTTTCTTACTGCGTTGTACCTTTTGTATTCTTAATTGTATGGCTCAGATTGAAGTGTAAGTACATTTACAGTGAGAAATTTTCTACTTGTAGAGTGTACTTATAAGCCAGGCAGAATAACAGGAGGTGATGTATTAATGAGTTTTTACCATTCCAAATATTACATGTGGTGTGAAATTCCAAAGCAAGTTAACAGCTTTGCCTTGCTATTTAAGATACCAGCAATTCAGATTTTACATTCAAAATGCTAGGTTTAAGTATAAATTAAAGGTACAAAATGGTTACACCCACTTGCAAATACTTCTCATTTTGTAGGTTGGAGAATGCTTACAATCTATGTGACAATGAAGAATGTCTTATTAAGAAAGTTGTTCATGGTTCATTTGAATCTAAGAAAAAAATACTGTTTGGAAACTGTTTTGCTTTCATTCTGCATGCTTTAATATTTGTTCCTCATGTTCAAGTAAATGTCCATGTCAAGAAAGGGAGAGGTATTTGAGTGAGAATTATTTTTAACATCCATTGAAACTGTTATATCCAGCAGTCGCCACTACCAACAGTGATAAATAGCTGTTTTGTTTTAGTATTATATGAACATTTGTTCACCTCTCTTGGCTGTCACATTGAGAAAGGACTCCAGAATTGGCTTACTTAAGCAATAGTAACAATACACTGAAAATATTCCACTTTTTGAGCAGTTGGAATCTCAACTGACTTTCAAATGCGTCCTCAAGGAAGAAATAAGTATTTTGAGATATGGACAGCTAAAGTTTTATAGTTCTCAGCAAAAAGTGAAAGAAGCTTAAAGCAAATATGATAATGAGCAGAGTGGCCTCAAGGTGAAATAGTTTCAATACAAGATTTACATTGTCATTTCATAAGGGGGCCACAGAACCACCTGCACATGCAGGAGAACAATTTAGCATTGTGTTCTGTTTTGATGGTGTATATGGATATAACATGCCCACACTGTAATACTGATGTACCTGCTTGTCTGAAATTGCTTTACCAGCCATGGATGGAATTAAAAYATTGTTAGCCATGTCCCCTGCTCAGTTTTCCATGTGAATTTCAGTGTTTTTATATATAAGACCCAGTGGAGGTTCAGTAGGAATTGGCTTGGTCCTGTGGCATTCTACACGTTGCTGTCTGCTCTTTGGGTAAAATAATTAGGTATCATCATATAACTGTAATTTAAATTGGCACAGGATGACAAGATACAAATTGAATAGCTTTAATGTGCATGACATACTAAATAGTTTAATTGCCCAGAGTCAGATTTTTAAGTTTCAAAGGCACCGAGGAAGTGATGTTTAAGTCCTCTGCTTTGCAAAAAGATTTCAGCATTCAGCCCCTTTTAGGTTCTCTCTTGATACCCCCTTTAGGGCCAAAATGTAATAAATGATGGTGTTACTCTTGCTGTGAAGTTAAATAGCAGAGTCTCTAATTTGTGCATTCTTCCAGACCGTTCTCTTTTGCCATGGGTTGTACTGTTGGCCTCACATCAAACTCCCAAGCCCTTTCCTTCTGTGTCTTGTAAAATCTGTAACTCTGTCACTCTACATAAAGTGAAAGGCTTAGCATTGTGTAAGCCAGCTCCCACATGTATGGCTTTGTTCCAGGAGAAAGGAAAAGAGCTGGAACCTGCTTTTTGACATGGAAATGTGTTGACATAAATTAGGTTATATCTGTTTTGAATGTGGTAGACAAGATAATCTGAGATGGGTTTTGATAGTGTTTTCAATGTTCAAAGGTAGTCTGCAGATATGTGTAGAGAGTTAATGTCCTTGCATAGCAGAACAGCTTGGAATGAAAAAGGAATATTCAAGATTTAAAAGCAGTTTTGGGAATAAAATGTTGCTCATGAAAAAGACTGATTCCAGCATGAGGGACCCAAATAAGGATTCCCACCCTTGCTTGGAGTGGCAGAAATGTGGCTTTTGGTTCTTCCACTTTATTTATTACCTGATAGACAATTTTTGAGCAGTAGATCCTGGGAAATTGGGATAACATGTTTTTGTTGGTGTAAAGAAAATCTCTTTGTTGGCCAGATGGGTCTTTCGTTTCTAGTGAACTAAACTGATACTATTTCAAGGATTTTTTAAAATCAGGACATATATTAGTCTGTTTGTTAAATAATATTTTAACATAATTTAGGCCTGTCTGTTTCTTTGTTGGAAATGAGAACTCACTTTTTTTTTTGCAAAAGCAGAGTTATTTTGCATGTTAATTTGAAAGTTGCATAGGAAACCAAACATTTTACATGCCTTTTTCAGGGAAGATGTATTTTGCTTTGTAAATCACACATTTTATAAAGTGACATGAATAGATTATTGGTCTTGTTACAGGGAAAATGGTGACATTGAAATCTTTTCATTGTGTTTTAGACTTCCCAGTTTCCTAAATAAATCCATGCAAAAAACCCACAGAATCACTGGACAAATAAGAAAGAATGGCATCCTCTACTTCCCATTGTTTTCATTTTGAGTTAGCAGTGACCTTTAGCTCCCTGCTGGGATGTGGTGGAAACTTGACAAGGCCCCGTCTTATTTGCCACTAAAAGACAACTTATTCTTAAAGTTACACATTTACTATCCTGTTCTGCCTTTGAGTCTGAAGTTACGTTATCTCTAATAAAATTTAAGCAGAAAAAGAACCTCAGTAAGTGATTGGCAAAATAAACCTTCTTTATAAGAATTTTGTTTGAAGAAAACCTAAGCTAATTTGTTAATTAAAGCACAAAAGAATCTTGATCTGCATTGAAAGCAATCTTCCTGTATTTAGGAGTAGGTACACTTTTGCATCATCAGAAAGATGTTCCTCATTCACACTGAGTTATCAGGGTTGTGGCTCTTTTGACACTGAGGTGTAGAGCTCCCTTTTACAGCAGTGGTTTTAATTCCAGGTTTAAATGCACAAACATGTCTATGGGATATGTAGGTAGGTCAAAATCAGTGTTGAGCTGAGATGATTAATTTGTAGATGTGTGTTCTTTTTGGAATACTGTCTGCTTTTCTTTCCAATTTTTAATTTTTTTTGTTGTTTGGGGTTTTTTGGGGTTTTTTTTGTTGGTTTTTTTTTTGCCTTTCCTTCATAACTTTTCATAAGTTTGGTGAGAAATTCCACAAATGGTTGAGGACAGCCACACCTATTACTCTGGTAACTTGAAGCAGAAGTGATGTGTCCTGCACACAGTTTAACTGCCTGGTAAAAACTGCATTTTCCATGAGCTTTGACTCAAAGATAAATATTTCAGCACAGGATGAGTATCAGAGTGTAGGTCCATAAATACTGGAATCCAGAGCTTGTACTGAAGTGTGGATGGCACTGGGATTGCTGGCAAGATATCTGCTTTTTATTTTTCAAACCAAAGCAAAGTATTATTTTCAAATACCAAAGAGATTTATTAGTGGGACAAATTGTTACTAAAATGACACTCGTTCAGCCCTGTTAAGATCTTAGASAGTGATGACTCATGAAGTTAAAACCTTAAATTTCTAAGCGTTCAGAAGGATTTCCCCCCCATGTTCGTAGGTGTGTCCCTTAGACCGAAGGATCATTCTGTGCTAGTGATGCAGCAGGGCCCAGGTTTGCCCTGGTGAGGCTGTCCTGCCTGGCCAGCTTGCTGTCTCTTTCCACTTGGGTGCCTGCTGGGAATTCTGTGTCCTGCAGGATCAGGGCCGCCATGTACCCAGAGCACAAGGGCTGCACTCAGACCAAGTCCCCGTGCKCAGGGCTTTGTCTCTGCCCTCAGCAGAGTGTGCTTTGGAGAAGGATGCAAGGGATCTATTTAAAGGTACAAAACTGACAAGAGTTCTTCGTGTTCCTCTTCTGGCTTTAGTCTGGACATACTGATTTACTTTTCATTTTTTGCCGTTTTGGCGTGTAATATGATACCAATATTTTAGTTTTATGTTCTTAAAACTTGGTTGATGAGTGCAATGAAAAACTGTACTCTTGAGTGGGATTTGTGAATGGAGAATTAATTTCCAAACCAGTGTTAGCACATACTTATCACTGCAGCACCCCCAGTGTGAATGGTTGATGTATTTGTTTCTGCAGATACTGTTATAGGGACCACAAASAGACAATGAAAGAGTTTAGAAGAAAGCAGGGGACATGAATTGAAACTGAGTATGGGTTTGCATTCTGAAGAGGACTTCATGMCTAGGGTAGCTAGTTATTTTTCTGTGCATAGGTCAGTGTGTCCTCCAGATGAAAAAACCTGAGGGTAAAATTGATATGTTAGRGGAATTAAACATTTCAAAGCCAGGCAGAAGGGGTTTTGCAAACCCAAACAGGTTTTGTTTTGTTAACAAAAGGAAGAATAAGCCCTGTGAACTCAGTGCTTCATGCTTCCATTGATGCTGCTGGAACTTTTCCTTTACTTAATACTTGGGGTTTCTTTTTCGTGTTTGGCAAGRACGGATCTGGTTTCTGCAGAATTTCAGATGAAAGGGCTGTTCTGCTCCTACTGTCAATTAGTGATGGCATTGCCTGTCCTCACTTCTGGAGGTGGTGGTCTTGTTCCCTGCTGTGCCGTGCTGTGGAGCTGAGATCTGTCAGTGGAACAGTCAGCTCAAATTCTGTGGCACTGCTGTCACTCACAGCCCCTAAACCTCCCAGTGACACTTCTTCCCTCAGCAGATAATGTCACGTTGTGCCTYTTCCAAAGTAGGGAATGTTTTACTATGGGGCAGCTGCTTACTTTTTAGGAGTTTTCTGAAAATTTATTGCATGTTACAGCTCTTTAAAATGGATGTATTAGAGCAGTAGCTTGTTGGGAACCAAGTTACGTCCAAAAAGCAGTTGCCTTTGGCAGTGGTACCTAGTAGGAAAAACCAGATTCTTGGAGATAAGATATATTTAGCTTTTATGAGCCTTGTTCATCCTACCTAAAACTCCCTGAACTAATGAGGTTGCTCAGTGGGGAAGCTGACCCATCCCWCTCCCCCTTGGCTTTGGTGAGAAGGGCAGAGGCAGTGTGTGTCTGTCTGTCCCTGAAGGACAGGCAGTAGTGGCAGCCTGCTGGTTTGGTTTGGTAGCAAATGATAAAAAAGGAAATTTTGTTGCATGTTCTATACTTTTGGTTCTTAGAGCTAAATATTGATGTATCAGCTTATGATAGTTTTCTGAGAAACATAATTCTGCTGTCAYTGTTTGTAAGTTGGATTTTTTTTTTCCCCAACACAGTTGGAAGGGCTTTTTTCCCTTGTTTGGTTGTATCAGTGCAGAGCCTCAGAGTTTGAGTGGGAATGGGGCAGAGGGAGCAAGCCCTGCCAGGGGTTGGTGGGAGGTGTGGGAAGTCCAGAGGCTTTGTCACATCCTCAGACTTAGCCTCTGCTCACAGTGYGACCATGGGAGCATTGCCAAGCACCAAATTTTCAGAGAAGCGTGACTGAAGTTCACATTTTCTAAAAAGCTAAGCTCTCTTATGAATTACTTACAGTGAGATTTGTAGCTGGACTGTCAGAAAAAGCAAGCTGAAATTCCAATCTCTTGTTTTGCCAATTAAACTAAAAGTAACTTCTTTTTGGAGGTTGCATAGCTCTGACGCTTTCTGCTAACTTTATCTTGGCTGTTGTGATTGCTGAGAGCTCTTACAAGGCTCTCTTGTGCTCTTTGGGCAGTGTAAACTCTCTCCTGCTGTGCCCTGCTAGGTTTGTGGGACACTGTTCTTGGGGCAGTTTTTGCTTTGTGGGGTAACCTTGTTTGGCTGCTTTACAACGTCTRAGACTGTGGGAATGAAGCAGACCTGGTGCAGGATCAGGGAATGGCAATCTTTTCCTCCATTTCCTCTCAGAGGCTTTGAGCCGTGCTAGGAAGTGCAGGCTGTGGGYGTTAAGAGGTAGCTGTGATTTTCACCCTTTTACTGGGTGCACAGGATTTACTGTGGGTTAGGATGCACTGATATGGTGCACTGCTCTGTCAGTCCCTCTGAAATTAAACCAAGACCAGAGGCCAGTGGAGAGTGTGAGTGGGGGAGTCCAGCACTTGCAAGGCTCAGAGCTCTCTCTGAGGTATGGTTTAGTTGCAGAAGTCACAGTTGTCTCCACAGGGATATTTACCTAGTTATGGAAAAGTGATTTGTCCTAAAAAGTTGAGAAACCTCATAAATTCTCCCATCATCAGTTTGAAAAGGACAGTTTTCCTCAGTCCGTTGTTTTCTSAAGTGTGTGTTTAGCAGAGAGGCCGTGTGGTCTCTTGCCCTTTCTCCACGGATGACCTGCAAAGAAGAACTATCAACCCCCTTCAGGAAACCTGATGTTTCTGGGCAATGGTCCCTTACAATCTTCYCCAGCTGACTGATATTCCAGCTGACTGATCAGAGAAGTACCCAGCTGCATCCACTTGTTTGGATTTGCTGTGCCAGGGCTGTTCCATTCCAGGACAAAGGTACCAAGGAGATGAGCTGTGTTGGGCTCCCTGAAAGCTGAGTGGTGCTTCCCTGGCTGTGGCCMATCACTTTGGCTACTTTGGCATCTGGTTTCCACTTACCCCTGTAACAGTACACTCAGTAAATACTCATGTGAAATATTACCTGGGAATCTTTAAATGCTTGACTACTATTGCTTCCTGCCAATTTGTAAGAGGTACAAAGATTTGTGTAGTACCTAATTYTTCCCCCTCTCTTTTTTCCCCTCCATTTTGCAGAGTGGGATGTGGGTGAAGGGCTTGGCATTTTTTTTKGTCATCTTTCCCAATATCAGGGTTTCCCAAGACAGCAGGTAGAATTTCTAAGAAATTCTTCTAAAGGAGTGTCTTTTAGCCCATCCTAAAATATTTAAATGATTTTTAAGGAAAACTCATAAAACAATCATGTAAAGAAAAAAGCATGACAGAGGATTTCCAGGGTAAAGGGATTATGGCTTAYACCACAATTATGCTTTTGCTGGGTGTTGCAAGAGGTCTTCATATCCTTAAGAGTCTGAGTTAGGTTTGGAAAACTTTGACCTCTGTACTGAGGAATGATCTGAGGCCAGCAGTAGTAATTTATTTAAACACAAGTTCTTAAACACAGAGTAATTGATTGCTATAACTACAGATACTTTTGTCCTAGAACACACATGAGTAGACTGTCCAAGGGCTATATACATATGTACAGGATGTTTGCCAATTAGCTTGTGGTTAATTTAAGCAGAATCCAACCCTCTGGCTTAGTAAACCCTCACTCAGCTGCAGCAGCTCAGCCACAGCCACTTGTCCTCACCCCAGCACCACTCTCAGCCTGGCAGCCCATGTAAAACAGCACTGCCTTTRACATGCAGAGTTTCTCTGCAGTGATGTGTAGCACTGTACTGCAGAGAAAAGTATTTTCAGTCATTATTACAGGAGGCCTGAACTGGTTTTAGAAGAAGCAGGACTTCAGTAATAAATCTGATCTCTTGAAATGTGAGTTGGAAGTTGTAGCTCCTGTCAGCAGGTTCAGTGTGTGATGTATTGTGGAGCCTTGGCTACAAAGAAGCTGTAGMCTGCAGTTAATGAGCTGCTCAAAGTAGCTGTGAAATTGTCAGCTTAATTAAGCCAAGTTTAGTTACCAGTCTTCTTTCAAAGATTTTGTGTGAAGAAGCAGGCTCTGGAACTGCCCAGCTATGCACTGTAGGGAAGTGCTGTGTGCTTCTCTGAACTGAGAAATTAAGAGCTCATGTGGTAACAGWGTGTTATTTTGCAAAGTGTTTAAAGAAAGCCCTCGGCTGTCCCAGCATGCTGGGGAGCTTCATAATTATTTCCATTTTTAGATAGTTAAAAACCAGAAGCACTCTAAAACAGTCAGTGGATTGCAGCTCCTGTGTCATTCTGATTGAAGATCCACTGTACTTTTTTTAAAAATCATACAAGTGCAATTCTTTTAATTCCTATCTGTTTCTTTATAAAATAATGGATATTTATTTTTGTGCTTTGTCTTGAGTACCTTTCTCTCCTGACAGTATAGAAAATTTAGTCTGAGCACTACTAGAACACCTGCTGAAGTCAGTGGAGACTGCAGATGAGTTAGCAGGGTTTCTTGAGTTTGTCCTTGGAGGAAGAGTAAATACTCTTGCAGACATTTGCAAACTTCTTCTGCCCATGACATTGAGAGGACCCATCGGATGTTACAGAAACAAGTGTCCAGGGTCTGAGCTGCTGAGGCAACTCCTCTCACCTCAAGTGTCAGTTATTGCAATGGTCTGTTCTTCAGATTTCTTACTGACATAAGTAGGGTAAAGCCCTCTTCTAATTACACCAATAGTGATACTACTGTGCTTGTTGCAGCATTGTTTATGCCATTTAAGAGTACAAATACAATGGTGCAGCTTCTTCCACAGCAGAAAGCTTTTCTGTATTTCTTGAAATGTGGAACTATACTTGGGACACGTTTAGGTGAAGTCTTAATACAATCAAGGACAGGACTGTGTGAGGAATGTTACCTAGAACAGAAACATCAGTGAGGGATTTGGGTTTTGATTATATTTTATTTTGGAAAAGATCTCTGTAGTGCATACAATGATGGTGGATAGAGGGAAGCATGCTTTTGTTAGAATAGCTTGTTTCAGCTGAGGAATTGGTATAAAGTATACCAGCAAAACCAGTTCTGCTAATGTTAGCTCCATTTGTAATAAGAAGGTTTCCCAGGACATTTGTGTTATTCCTGTGCCAGGAATTTAGGACTGTGCAAGTGAAATGGAAGTGGAGTGAGCACATGGAGCCTTTTGCTCCTTGTTGAGCCTTTGGACTGTAATAGTTTCTGGCAGCTGATGCCTTTGGGCCACTTGCCTGCTTTTATGAGGCTTTACAGCCAGCACTGCTAGCAGTGAGAGCTCCAAGGAACTCTGCAAGACTCTGAATGCTGCCACCACCACACTGATGCTTTTTTGGAATTTCACTTCTTTTGGACAGACAGATTTAACAGGAAATAGTTTGGCTGAGGTGTGAAATCATGATGCGAATATTTGCAAACCTTTGGGAAGCAGAGGTAATTTTTGTCAGCAAGACTTTGTAGGCTTGACTAGGCAGTAGAACAAACAGAGGAGGGAACAGTCCTTGAATTAGGACAAATAAATGATTGTTAATGGCCTTTGTCCTCTGTTGCTGTTTGTTTGCCTTTTGCTATAGGACACTGCTCTTCAGAACAGGCTGTAAGTGGCTCTGCATYCTGTGACTTCAGATTATTAGAGAAAAGCTGAAATATCAGTTAATTGATAGCATTGCTTAGAACCAACTTAATATTAATAATTATCTCATTAAACTATTCCAGATTTATGTTTGAGTATGGGACAAGTACATATAGTAATRCATACAGTAAGTATGGAAGAGACTGAGTTATCAGGTGTGATTTGGTGACAATTTGATTGTAGTGCCAAATGGTGGCAATTTGGGATAGAAATGTTGTCACCCCACAGCTGCTTCTGTGCCAACCYCCCCATTTTACTGCCTGTTTCTGCTTAACCTTCTGGCTTTGTCATCCATGGTGRTTGGTAGTTTTTCTTTAACTTGTTCAGTCACATGTAGCAGAAGTTTCTTCCTCCAGCCCCTTTTCTTCTTTTTGCCACTGTGTTCTACCTTCAGCTGCCATTGTCATGTTTCCAATGCTCATAAATGCATATATCTATAATTTTGAGGGGTTACAAACAGTGTGTGTCCTCTCACTGACAAAACTGATACCAACTCCTCTGAGTGCTTTTTTTTCCTGAAGTGTTTTTGTGGGTGAAGGTCTTTGAGGAAGGTCCATCTTCTTCCCACCCTCTGGCATAGGACACTATCCTGGAAATGGCAGAATCCTGCTTACAAAGAGGCATAGCTAGTAAACAGATGTCTCCCTGAAAATCTTTATTTAGTACACAGAGTGTACTCTTAATCATTTGCAGCAAGGTCAATAGCCCTTAAAGGGCCATTATTATAAATCAATCTGATACTGGAGGCGTATTTTCATAGATATGTACACAAACACAAATAAACAAACCAGTAATTTTTTTTTCTCTAACTTCAGCTAAAATGCARTAAACTTCCTTCTAATCTGCTGTATTAGAAAAATTAGTTTTTTCATCTTTCATAAAGCTTTCCAAACTGCAGTGCTGTTCTATGCTTAAAATGTTTTCTGTACTGACATTTTAAATTGTAGGTGTGTTCTTGTGTTGCTTAACAGAAAGAAGTAATATTATGGGGAAAAATGATTTTCTTTTTCATAGTGCAAAACATAAATAATCAGTTGATGGGTAAATTGCTTGTTTGTAGATTGTGGACATGAATTTYAGTTGTTTAACTATGAATAGAAACTGTCATAAATGACACTAATCAAGGACTTCAAGTCATATGATTCAGCTGGTGCTGACAAAATTTCATAATAAAAATGAGACATTTTTCATCTATTTTTGTAACATGTCTGTTCAGATACTTGCTGTGTAAAGGGAATATCTGCATGAATAGTTGTGACCAAACTGAACTTTGATCTGAAATGGAAATTGATTTTTCTCCTTACTAGGAATTTTACAATGTCTTCCCAAAGTATTGAAGCTCAAGCTTGTTTTGTGACAGCTTTTTTTTTTTTTTTTTGACAAGGACTGAGTGAAAGAAATTGTTACTTTTCCTCCAGATACACCCCCAATAATTGCCGTAATTCCCATTTTCTTTATGGGGTCATGTTCACTGTGTCTCTACTGTAAATAACTGTTCTTTTATATGTTTAATAGCCATTCTTTCTTGCACTTGCAGAATTGGTGACCATTCCTGAAAGGTGGCCCCCAGGTGCTATGTTGTTTATGGAGCCTCACCCCAGAGCTCCCTACTCTGATCTGGGGCTACAAACTGGTCCTCTTTGTTTTCTTTTGAGTGTGTGAATAGACTGAGAGACCTGACTCTCATCTGGGCTGCACTGAAGGTGGGGTGATGTTTCATTTAGGTGATGCTCTGCAAGTAAACCAGAGCCACGTGCAGGACTCAGAGCTGAGGCCTCTTGCCCCTGTCTCTGTACCCACATTCTGGAGCCCAGGTCTGTGTGCTGTGGGGAAGCTCTGGGGAACCTCAGCACTTGTTTCTTTCACACTTCATCATCTTCCAGTTCTGTCCATGGAAAGCAAACCTAAACTCTAATTACTGTGTCTGTTTTATTTTTTGCTCTTTAAATTTTCTTTGCCTTTTTTATAGCATCCTTCCAAAACGTGTCGCCCTCTATAAATGTTAGGCTGTTAAATTTTTGAAGCTCATGACAATGTTGTTCCACAGATCACACATTTGCATTTTCTGGGTAAACACCCTCCAACCAGAAACTAAGCAAGCTCAGTCTTTTGTGGTCCACTCTGTCCTCATATGCCCTGGGATCAGGAGTCCCTTGCCTGTTTCCATGTCACTCACTTGATGCTGTTTCACACTTGGGAGTTACATCTTTGGGTCAGCACTTCCTTGCTGTTTGGGAATATCTCTCTCTTTAGAGACAGCAGTTGCTTGATTCTAACTGCACTTAATCAAACAGCAGATTTTTAGGACTACTGAGTAGATATTTCTAAATTTTACAATTCTTCCCCAGGGAAGGTTAGCATCGTAGAATTAGAAATTACCCCAAAGAAACCTAGCAGCAGCAAATGTAGCACAGATAAACAAATAGAGCTGTCGGGGAAAGGCCTTCAGTATTTCCAGCCATTGCTTTAAACTCACCAGATTCCTCTTWGAAAAATCCTTGAGACTGATCACGCTGTGCCTTGGCAAAGACTTTTGGGATCTGGAATGATATTTCACATAGTGACTCGTGGGTCTCCTCACCCAGGCAGGGAGATAAAGGAAGATAAGATGGTCAAATAGAAAAATGTTAACTTGGAATGATGTATAATGGTCAGTCAAGGCTGTAGTGTAGCTTGTCTGCTTTGAGATAGATAAGCAACTGTGGTGCAAGGACTACACATGGTTTTTAGATTAAAAATTCTTATTTAGCTATTTAGCTTTGTCTAAATTGTAGGAGCTTCTTTTTTCTTTTTTTTTTTTTTTCTTGAGTTGTGGTTATTTATTTTTCTGTGTTTTTTTTTTCCTTCTGGATACAAATAATACCAAATCTTGCTGAACCAACGTGCTATTCAAAAGCTTAATCAATGTGATATTTGGAAAAAAAAGTGGAAATATATTAAAAAAAATCTAAAAACTGTTTCTCAGTCCAATAGTTTGAACATTTCAGATGCCATTGCTGGTGTTCAGGAACGACTGGCTGTGCTTGGAAGGACTGGCAGTGAATTAAGCTCAGCTGGGAAGCTTCTGTTCCGAGGGTGTTGCTGGGGAGGGCAGAGAGGAGAGGGTCATACTGCATTGTGGAAAATGGATTTAGGAAAAAGCCCAAGTAATGATACATCTTATTTGTGTTAGCAGGCGACAGCACACATAGTTTGCACAGGTCTTTGTAATTGTTTTTGATAATTAGTTTAGGAAAGTGGAAAGAATTAGTGCTAACAAGAAATCCCATCCTGGAATGCAAACTCACTGGGACAGGGCTCATATTTTCCTGTCTGTTTATAGGGCTGTTGTACACTTCAATGCTTACAGAGTACAAATGTAAAAATAAAATAAAACCAGTGGTGGTGATGTCAGGAAGTGAACTCTGTCAATGCACTCCCTGTAATGATATGCACTTTTTAAAAAAAGACATAAACTTCTTTATGCATAAGGAGAGCACAAGAGCTGAATGTGCAATTAGAAGTAATTTAGTTCAGAAATAGATGACTTGTCTGCTGCCATAACTGATGGTARCACTGGTATCGACTATCCCAGATATTTACAGTAAAAAAAAGGAAATTAACAATAAAGGCATCAAACTGAAGGTATCAACTGATGAGAAAAAAAAATCTAGGCAAAAAAAAATATCACTGGCTGATATTCCTTCAGAAACCAAACCAGGTGAGCAGTTAACCCCAGCACTGCCAGTGCTCCTGTGTGGTGCTGGCTGGAGCAATCCTCTGTGCCTCCTTCTTGCCTCTGCCCTCCTCCCTGGGGCTCTGCTGGCCACTGGATGTGGGCTGGGAGCCTTAAGCCCAGGGTAGCCTCAGTACTTGATACGCTAGGTCTGCTAGTTAGAAAAGAAACAATAGTTAAAAATTAAAAAAACTTAGGTTTCATTGATAAGATCTTGGATCCTAAGGCAAGTGCTGGAATAACCTGAAGTACATCTTGATAGGAAGATATCCAAAAGCATGGTCTCAAGCAGTATGGTCTAAATTGGGACTTCATCTTCTCAGAACAATTTTTTCTTCCCTGTTGGAATGGGCAATGTCCACATTTAATCTGAGGAAGGAGTCCCTAAAGGATGGATAAAGGGGCTGGCAGCTCCTCTTGAAACAGAATGCTGCCCTTAGAGTGGCTCAATGCCCTGGGAAAAAAGGTTATTTATTTAGGGTTTAAGTTATTAAATTGGGATTAAGTCAGATACATAAAAGATTGTTGCTGAACTCACGTTCTTGGCTCAATCTAAGGCTATGCAGAGATTAAGAAACTGTTTCCTGGATATAGAAAGAGGTTTTAATACGGGCCAAGTGGCAACATTCTTTTGTTTTCAGAGAGGCAGGAGAGACTTATTTCACATCCAGGTGTAGAGGATTGTATTAATGGGATTTGCTTTTTCCAGATAAGTCYCTACTCAGATGAGTCTTCCTCATCTGAGCCAGTCAAGAAATCTCTTGCTGTATCTAAAGGGCAGAGGTGGAGCAGTAATGCCCAGAAAAACATGAATTATCTTGKCTGAGCTGGGCAGCAGCAGTGGGAGAGCTGTGTGATGTGCAGGGTACTGTGRGGCTGCAGCTCCAGTGCTCCCAGTGCCCAGGCAAACTCAGTCAGAGCTCCCTTTGGCACCCTGCATCCTGCTGGGTAGGACCCCTCACAAAAAGCTGAGGAGGTGGAGATGAGAGAGGAGCACAGAGCTGCCTTTTTTGCTCAGCCCAGGCTGACTGAGCACTGCCTTTGGCAGAGTGTGGGACAGCAGCTCCCCAGCCCTGCAGGGAGGGCTCCAGCTCCTGGCAGGAGCAGACTAAATCCCAAAGCTTGGCGAGTTCAGAGTGCAGGAGTCTTACAGGGGGTCAGCAAGTCTTTAAGGGGCTTTTCTAGGCTTCCACTTTTTGGTCTGGTGAAGATGGGAAAATCTTTTTCTCAGGGGGCAGTGCCCAGAGTGTAGCAGGGCAGAGCCTTGGCTGCCCAGGCTGCTGCAGCTTTCTTTCTCCATCTCTTCCCTCTTTCAGTAACCCAGCCCTAGCTGCAGCTTTCTTTCTGCATCTCTTCCCTCTTTGAGTAACCCAGCCCTAGCTGCAGCTTTCTTTCTCCATCTCTTCCCTCTTTGAGTAACCCAGCATGGTCTTGGCACACCTCAGGAATACTGAGAGCTCTGCAGCTCTCTGCCCCTTGCTCCTGCAGGTGTGGGTGCTGGATGAGGGCTGGCAGAAAGGGCAGAGGGTTGTAACCCTACAGCAGAAATCTTTCCAGAAGTAACTGTGACAATCMCAGCCGGGGATCCTGCACTCTGTCTCGTTCTGATAAAACTTTGCTAAGTTTACAAGTCAGAAGGTGATTTTTCTAGCAGCAGTCTTTCTAACTCACACATTTGGATTTGACAGTCGAGGTGTTTTCTGTCTGAATTTTACTTCGTTGCCAGTAATAAAAATTCCAGCTTGTTCAGCCATGGTTATATTGGTTTTGCAGAGCTGACAGTGGTAACAGCTTGTTTTTGTCCACCAAGTGAGTAGATTAGGTCTCAGAGAAACATCACCCAGACAGCAGATGTATAGAAAAATCTGTTTCTTTCTTTTTATTGGTGGCTTAGCTTGAACCAAACACTGCTGAAACAGCTGAGTGTTTCTTTTACCACCCTCAGCCCCTGTGCATTGCCTTGCCTAGGTAAAGAAGAGATTCTGGCTGTGGAAGCACTAATGAAGCTTATTATGCCACTTGCCATGTATTACTGACTATTCCAATAAAAACACTCATGTTATAGGACATACTTCCTCTCCTTTCTTGTTTTCAATGCCAATATTTGAATCTCTGAAGTGAAACCATAYGTTATCAACCAGTACTTTTTTTCTCATAGAATTTTCAAAGCTCTGTTAAAATGCTGATGGCCTCTGTTTCTCCTGTGTCCTCTCAYTTCTATTATTTCCTTACTTCAATGGCAGCAGACAGTTTCTGTTATGATTAATCCTTTGTAGAGGCAACAAGTAAAGATGAAACTTTGGTTTAAAGAAACATGRAAAATATATCTGCTTAATTTTTATTTGTTTACTCTGCAGTCTGTCCCCAGAATTATATGTCTTCCCAGCTTCCTGCTGTTTGTAGTTTTCTTGCTGTTTTGGAAGCTACCAAGACACAAATGCCCCTTTGAAGTCAGAATGTATCTCCAAAGCCATTGCTCTGGTTTATTCTTTCCATTCACTTGTAACTTCTAGGAATGAACAAGGCAAGTATTTTGTAGTACAGTAAAATTCACGATGTGAGAGTGTCCTTTGAAGGTATGGATGGAACATCAGTTGTGGAGGGGGCTGTGGCTGCAGTTAGATGATGCAGTTCTTCTTTGATTGCTACCTTGATCTTTTATTGTAGAGCAGCAGTGTCTGGGGTAGGTTTTTCCAGCTGCTGACAGAGATCCCTCCTGGCTGTTTAGCCGTGGCACTTGTTCCTGGCAGTGCTGACAGCATGGGAATTGGTCATGCCCACCCATGCACTGTGCAAGCTACCCTACATTGCCACTATCTTAAAAATAAATTCCTGTTAGCATTGAGAAAAACTTTAATGGAAAAAGAAAAATAGGAAAGATTACAATATTATACATCAGTGCCTCTGAATCCTGAATATACAACATGGAGCTGGGGAAGGAGAATTACTTTGAGAAGCTCTGTGTACAGCTCAGGAACAGGGCTGCAGCATCGTGTGTCCCTGCTTTCATGGATCTTGGATWCCCACAGGCAGCAAACCATGCACTTGGTAAATTGTTCTGGTATTTCACTGCTCTCTTTTCTGAAGGGGCTGAAGTCTATTTGTTATTCCATAACGTGAAGAACCCTGGTTCACATGCAAATACTGGGCATTCAYCTGGTAAATGATGGTCATACCTTGGTGCATAGGCACCTGCTGGCTGGGAATGCACACACCAYGTGCTGGAAAAGCACCTTATCTGGTGCCTGGGTTTGCTCAGGGATGAATTMATTTCTTCCCAAGTGACAAGAGAAGGAATATGGCCTTCCAGAGGCTCCGTAAAGGCAGTGTGATCTGTACCACCAGAAAGATTTCTCACTCTGATTTCTCTGTAAGATGAAGCACAACAGGGTACCCTGTGTATGAAGGGCTCCTGTTTTAAAGAATAACTAATATCTGTATCCTGTAAATTAGGCTGACAGCATTGAAATCTGCAGTATCCTTATTTAGGAAGGAAAGACCTTCCAAAATGTTTTGTGTTTTTTGGTGGACGTGCTGCCTGGTCACAGACCTGGGGTAGTCCCACAAGTATCTAATGGAAAATCAGCAAGCAGGATATTTTGGTTTGCCTTTCTTAATGGACTTATTTTCCTTTTAAGCAAATATAAAGGGGCTTTTCTAACCACTGGATGTGCTGTGCCTTCTGTATTGGAATTTATAGAAAGCTGTTAAGAGCTTAAGATTTRTGGAAAAAATGAGATGATGTGGTGAGAGCAGGATTATGTCTTACTGTGCAGATATTGTGTTCTTTGGTCTCCTGAGGAGCTTGTGAATGCTTCTCTAGTGGGGCACGTCTCAGTGACTGTCAGATATTTCTCATGTGGCATGTCCAGGCTGTGCAGTCCCTGTCCTTGTTAAAGGATAGACATCCATGTCTTGTTTTGAAGTCAGTGTATCTGTTAATTAGAGACTCTGGTAGTAGTCACTTGGGGGTTAAAGTGTTCCCAAAGGATTGTTTTCAACATTGTTGTTCTTCTGCTCTCTCTCCTCCCCATGACACTTGTTCTGCTGAGAACCTGGTTCACCTCATTATGGGGTTGATGCACTGCCTTCATTCTGCTTTATTCAAAAGCCTGGGAGAGCCTCTGCTGTGATCAACAGAGATCCCAGCCTGCAGCACCAGGCTGAAACACACACTGATCTCTGTGCAGAGCCTTGTGACAAGTGGGCTTTGGGGCCACTTCCAGCAGTGCCAGCTGCTGGATTGGATTGTCTCCTCCTTTGGAGCAGGAAGAATTATTCTGAGATTGTTTTGCCTCTGCAGTTTGTACTGGGGAGGTTGCTGGTCTTAGCTGTTGATTCTAAGCCCTGTGCAGATCAATGGGGAACACAGGAACATAAACAAAACCAAATTAGACACTGCCAGTTTGAGGTTTCCCCCTCTGCAGGGCCCTTGTGGTTCCTGGGCTCAGGCTGTGAAAGGAGGCGACTGTGCTGCCACAGCAATCTCCCAYCCCATGGCACAGGCTGAGTTCCTGAGGCCATGGCTGAGTCTCTGGCACGGAAAATGGAGTTTGCTCTGATCTTTCTACCATTGTTCAGTTTTCCTGCAAAGCCTAAAGGCCCCAGTTTCCAAGCTCTAGGGGAAGTTTAGGGGTTTCTTTATTCCTCTTCATGGGACCAAACCTGTTCACAGGCCAGGTGTAGAGTTTTTGGATGGCTAGTTGGATTTTTTTTTCTTCAAAAAGCTACACAAAACAGTTTTAATACCAAACAGTCTTCCTTTTATAGTCTCTGTTGCACACAGAGACCCTTTCAGTTTACATTTGTCCCATTCCTCAAGTGAAGATTACGTTAACGACTCTTATTACTTTCTTCTGCCTTCTTTGCCTAATCTGTTTGTTTATTCCCATTTATTTCTGGCATAGTTTAACTACAACTGAGAGTTCAGTCAAACTTTCTGTCTCAGCCTGCTTCAGTGCTTCTGTGCAAACTATTCCTTCATGACATTCAATTTACTGATACCCTTCCTTTGGAAAATGAACACTATTTGAAAAATTTAAGAGTGTTAACCTCTTAACCATGTCCTAAATCATTATAAAATACTGGAGAAGCTCTGCAGACTCCCACAACTTACTGTATTGAAAAAATCTCAAACTTTTTAATGTGCATGATGATACATACTTCTTCTTCCTATTCAGGTTTAGCTAATTTTTTTCACTTACTGAATTAAAACATGTGCACAGTCCTGATTTAGGAGATAACATTTTCTGGATAAAMCAGCAGCAAAGTGCTGCTTTTGATGATCCACCTCAGTGTGACAAATGCTCTTCCTTTTGATGAGGCATTAACCTTTCAGCTGACACATTGATGCTTTCACTGCTGCTCAAATAGAGMGAAGTTCAGAAAATGAACAACAGCTAGATTTTAAAAAATTTGCTGTACAGTCTCAGCTAACTTCAGGCATCTCCACATTGCTGATGAGATGCCACAGATGCTTTTCTGTCTGAATTAGGGTCATCTGCAGCTGAGTGGAAGAAGGCTGCTGGTGTCTTAGCTGCTCGCCTTGATCAAATGGTGCTACAGTCTAGTATTAAAAGAAGATGGGTTTGTTAAAAGCAAAATTCCTTGGTGTTTCATGGCAGGGAAAGAAACGTGGCTCTTGAGCCACTGTAAGGAAAAAAAAAAGAAGTAGAGAAGAAATAGTTAATAGTCCTAAAAATCAACATTCAGGATATGAACAGCKATTTTCTGGGCCATGCAGATTGGATAAACTTGTGTGGGTTGAGCACTCTTGTTTGTGTATGTGGCTGATTAGCATGAGCCCTGTACCCAAGATTGTTGGCCAGTGTTAATCACATGTGGCTCTAACAAGAAATGGCATTCTGCAGCCAAGTGCAGCTCTGATGAGCCAGCGGGGCGGGTGCCCAGCCAGGCTCTGTGCCCCTCAGAGGCAGGGAAACCACAGCTGCTGCTGCTGCTGCTGGAAAACAGGGCTCTCCTCCTTTCCATCAAGCCAGTGGAGCAACAGGGCTTGCAAATAGGGCATATTTTCTAGATTATATGATTGCTATTCAAGGGCACGCCATGAAAAATTATCACTTTAGGGAAATGTCGCTGAGAAAAGGCAGCATTTTGTAACTGAATCCAGTTTGGTGAAGTTCTTATGTACACAAAGAAGAGATGCAAAATGTCAGTGTCTTGTTTAGTAAGAAACTGATTAAGAAGAAAGTTAACTCATAGGAAAAACTATTACATAAGGCTGTGAAATACATCCCTTTTCTTGTCTTTTAAAGTAATTTGAGCCTTTACATTAAGTAACCTAATTTTGTCTTGAAATTATTGTACCCAGAAGAAGAATTGATAAGCTGATACCTTTTTTAACCAAGCAGAGTAGAAATTTACTTTATGCCAGGCCTGAGATTTAAAGCAAAATAGTTTTATAAGCATGTAAATCTCTAAGACTTAAAAAACCCCCATTTTTTTCATTCAGCATTATTAAGATTTAATCATTCAGCATTAGTAAGATTTAAACAAAACTGTATTTGATAAAACACTAGGTTTATGTCCAAAATAAGAATGATCATAATTTCCTTACATGAACAGACATTCGTTTGCTAATGCATTTTATTGAAAAGGAGATTTTAAACAGCAGCATGTCTGTTTTCATTCATGTAAGCTGCAGTACAGATAATCTGC
>JACDOX010000171.1:241659-308107 GCA_014549065.1 Cardinalis cardinalis
CCTGTGTCACTCACCAACAGAGTGTGGGGGCACAGTCTGTGCTGATTGGGAGTGGGGCTGGCCCAGCCTCATCCCCAGCGGGCACAGCTGTGGGCAGCAGGTGACAGCACTGACAGCAGTGAGCCATGGAGTGCCCAGGGCACTGACCAACCACACAGGGAACAGAGGGCACACAGGGGCAGTGCATCAACAGGAGGGGATGAAAGGTGTGGCTAAAGAACAAGAAGGGCAGAGCTTGAAGCYTTCTGAAGTGGAGTGGTGCTACTCTGCATGGGCAGGTGCTTGAAGCCTTCTGGAGTGGTAAGGTGTTTAAGTAAAACAGGGGCTACTCCTGGGAAGGAGGAGCTGTCAGGCAGCTAAGCATGAGAAGCTGATAGGTGATTGTACTCTCTGCTGAAAAATGTACAGTTAAAAAGAGGTGAAATCATCAGGAGATTACAAATTCTTGTCATTCTTGCAGTTTAGTGGAATTCTGGGCAGCTAAGTTTTTTCATTTTTCAGTGTTAGTGGTATATCCATGAGCCCAGTGTTGTTTTCTCTTTAGGAGATGGAATGTTTCTTTAGGGAGTATGGAGTCAGAAACAGAAGCTAATGCTACCTGGCTGAGAAGACCGTGCCTGAATTAATTTTCTATTTCTGCAATCACTCACACCTTTCGTTGCATGCTTTCTGTTGATAATCGTACATATTTCTACACAGTCTCAGGCGGTGTTTTAGCAAATGTGGAATGTCTTGCCCTCTTAAAACATCAGATTCTGGCAAAAGCCTTTTCCTCCCTGTCTTCTGAACTGTCAGCAACAAAGATTTAAGTACTTTCAGTGGAGGTTCAAATGACTGTCTTTCTATAAACATTGCAGCTACCCAGTTGTGTATGTAATGTAAGACTTGCTGGTTCTTTGTAACAAAATCACAGACTATTTATTTTCCTCTTTTAAACAGAGCATTTTTTGAGACTGGCAATATAATTTTTAATATACAAAACTCTGAGATTTATAGTAGTTTGTGATGTTCTTTTAGAAATCTTGTATAGACAACTGAGCCATAATTTTTAATAGAAGTGCWACTTACAGCATCTATTTTTAAATGATTAAATTTTTCCTTCTGATGTTTTGAACTGTTTATTGTAGAGGCCTTAGAATTATTTCGCAATTCAACATTAAAATGGTTTGGATAYCTGGATGAGTTTTCTGAGTTAAAAAATAGAATTTAAAAATCTGTATTTTAAAATTAAGGAACATTGCATAATCATTCATATAAATATTTTAAAAAATAATTAGTAAAATTTTAATTCTTGAGATACAGACAATAACAAAGCAAATTTGGAAAGTGGGTGAAATTCAATTACAATTCTTGGAAGAGTTTGCCATTAAATTTGCTAATGGTGACTGCATTGCTATCCGGAGCTTCACTTTCTAGGTCTTAAATAASACCAGTAATAAAATAGTTATATAATATCATGTGAGTAAAAGGGGAGAAAGGGGATAGTCAGAAAATACTGCCTTGAGGRAATGAGTTAATGAGTGAGCTTTATTTCTTAAACTATAATTTCTGAGATATTTTTGCAGTACCAGAAGCTTCTGCTTCGTTAGAGAACTCTGATGTAGATCATGATTTTTGCCCTTTTATGTTTCTTTATTCTTTTTCTTTAATTGAAACAATGGAAGGGTAAAATCCTTGCTTTTTTCTCTGCGGTCTTTGTGTATCACACCTTCCTGTGTGTGCTTGGCTGCGGGTTTTCCCTGGACTCAGAGTTTTGCTCCTGCAGTGTGGGAAGCCCTGGGACAGTGGCAGTGCCCATGGGTGGGCAGCCAGGGTCTGCCCTGGGCTGCTCCTGAGCTCATCCAAGTCAACCTGGTTTCCTGCTCTGCTGTGGAAAGCCTGAGAGAGCTGACAAAGCTGAAACCACCAACATCCAACTGAAATTGCATTAAATTAACAGAGGCCAAAGCAAACGTAATTGGGTAGGAATTTATTTTGTGGTGGGGTGTGTAGAGTCACTGCYGTAAATGTTTCCTGACACAGTACACTAGTATGCTCTGGGGTTTTTTATTTTGTTTTATTGTTGTTTCATCAGATTTCAAGCACTGACTTTAATTAGTCTGGGGTCTGCCTCAGGKGTAGTGTGTGTTTCTGTTTGGTTGTGTGCAAAATCTTCAGCCAAAATAGTGCTGTTGTTTCTAMGAGCGGTGTCATAAAAATACAAATTTGGGCCATGCAAAACTCCTGTAAATGTTCACTGTTAAAATCTGTGATAGCTTGGGACCAGAAACGTGATAATTATCTGAAGTTTGGTGGATCTATGCTGTCCTTAAGGAGTCAAACTCATTTGAGGCTTTATGGGGAAAAAAAAAGCACTTTAAGGAGGAACAACTTGATGGATGGCTCTCTATATTAATTTTGGGGTTTTGTTTGAATGATCTGACTGTAAATATTTTTCTGTCATATAAATGATGTTACTGTTATGTGGGAACAGACAGTGTTTATAATGGGAGGAAAAAATTAAAATCAGATKATTTAGTCAAAGCAGAAATTACTGCATATTGTACATTTTAGGAAATAAGAAACTGTTGACAGAGAAAGGAGAAAATGCATGAGAGTTGGAAAAAAATCACACTTGTGTCAAGTTCCACTAATGCTTGAAATGGCATGCACAGTATAAATATAAAACTGTGATGTTAATAAGGARGCACAACACTTCATCTTTATTACTTTTTATGGTAGCAAATAAACAAATCACCACTACATACATAGTGATTCTACAGCTGCAAGAAGCATATTTTTAAAGTAAACTGAAATGTTGGTATACAAAAAGTTATTTTTAAAGTTCAGTAAGTTCTGTTTTCCCATTGTTTAGAACTACCCAAGGGAAAAGTCTGTATATAATGGATTAACACTTTATATATTTTCCTGTCCACAGCTGAAAATTAAGGTTAATAATGTATTAGCRTGCAGAGTCTGAGTAGATGGTGTAAAATTGTACACTTCACAGGCTTTCTTTCATAGTGATTGTCAGAATTTTTCAAGTATTTCTAACCTCTCTCACTTGTATTTCTTTATGGAATTGTGGATGCTTTTAGCCAAAATGTATTACTTACTGGTATAATTCATGACTGGACTTAATAAGCTTGACAATTGATTAAGACAAATCATGAAAATATTATAGCCAGATAGCCAGATGTCAAACAGTTAAAATTTGTTAAAGCTGTGGGGAATTCTTCAGCCTGATAACAATATTWTTTATACAGTCACTGTTTTGACAACTTTCTGCCTTTCAGCCTCACTTGCTTTTTATTCCCTCCCTTTCCTCCARCCCAGTCTCACCACCTAAAAAACCCCAAAAGAGAGCCTATGCTTTGGCTGTCCTGCTCTTTGTCAGGAACGCAGGGAATTAGAATACTATTCAGTTTTTTAAACAAATTGGGAAGTTTTTCCAAGGTCAAGCTCAGAGAGAGAAGAGCTTTAATAACCCCACTGGACTTCATTTGGCTCAAACAATTTGTGCCTGTTCCCRCTGACCTCGTTAGCAGCCTCCCTGGGCTGTGGGTGTGAAGGGGCTGCTCTCACCTCTCTCCCAGCCCACATTTTGCTTGCTTTTCACTTGGGTGCTGCAGTGCTGTCCACAGGCACCGTGTGGGAGCCAGTGCTGGGCTGCAGAGGGAAATCCCAGCTCACCCTGCCACGGTGAACCTGGAGTTTGTGGGACTGGGYAACGCTCTGGGGCTGAGGCCATGTTAACTTTTTATAATGCAATAATTGTGGAGCAAATATGATTAGTTCCCTTTTCATTCCTTGTTTTGAATGCCTCTCTTCAGAGTATTTGAGCATTTTGTGGAAGACCTTTTGGTTGGCTGGAAAAGGCAGGACAACATCTCTTTCTATAAATGGAATAATAATTGCGCTGTGCGCTGGCCAGCAGAGCCCAACATCTGGATCCTGGTTATCAGTTATCTTTTAATCATGAATATGTAACATGTCCTTCTTCTCGGCTGCTCTTTGCCAGAGCCCAAGGCAGTCAGGACAACAGAGTTACTGGCCTTGTACTCCTTGCCTGGAAAGTCAGGAGATATCCAGTGGAACAAGGAGGGACAGCAGATTAGGATGGCCTTTTAACCAGGCAAACATTCCCTTAAGARACTAAAACTTCACCTCTTGCCTAATGGTAGAAGTTTTGCTCTTTGAGATGATGGAATAAGTAAAGAATAAGGCAATCTTTGAGCATATTTTACATGTTGAGAAGAAACTCACCTTGTGTTAGTAAAAGGGGCAGCAGAGGTGGCAAAAGTAAACCAAATCGTGCTGCTGGGTACAGAGTGGGGAACATAAAAGTTCTGCTCCATGCCCCAAGGGTGAGGGTGGCTTTGCCTCTGCTCTGTGACACTCCAAAGTGCTGCCTTTGCTGAAATGAAAAAGGTGCTGGTGAGGACTTTTGGGTATCTTTAAAATGGAGTATGAGTGYGTATTTGAAAGGTGTAGAGTTGGCTGGAGCGCAACAGATTGTTTGTATTGATTTGAGCAGAAAATGAATTTTTGTCTAAAGAGTAAGAGAGAAAACTGGTAGTTCTGTAACTTAGCTAGCCCTGAGGCACAGAGGATTTGAAGCCTTGTAACAATCAATCTCTAATTAGTACAGGAATTTTGGTTAGAATATGATCTGAATGCATAGCTATATTGGAATTTCTAGTTCAGTATTTTGGAGCTTCCTTTTTCAGTAGCAGAAGTTTTCTTTTACCCTCTGTGTATCACTGTAACTGAATAGTTCTTAAGCTCGTCAGTAATGTACCAGTTCTTTAAAAATATGTTGATTTAATGCAGCCTAATTTAATAGAAAAGGATGGGATATTTTCACACAGAGAGTTTAGCTGCTAGCACTTAAAAATAGCTTTAAAGGCCTGTCTTTTTAAAATGTGACCTTTATCTTCCCAATCTTAAGGGAAAAGGAGGTTGGAAAAGCAGAGCTGAGTTGTGCAGCTATGATAAACACACATTTATCAAGTGCAGTCTGCCTACATGCTGGGTTGTGGAAGTCCATGGCATCATATTTCTGGTGAATAGAGCCCTTAGTTAGGGCTCTATCCCACAGAAAATATTTGAGGTTTTTCAGTCTATACAACCCTAAAAGACGCAGTTTTCAGCTTTGCAGGAGGCCTTCCAGTGCAAAGGGAAAGTGGCCTGCTGTGAAAATGGGAAGCCAATTCCAGCACTGTCACACTCAAGCTCTGTCAGCAGAGCAGTCACCAAAGCTCTGTCMCCTCTTCCCCTTGGAAGATGCTGGGATCTCCCAGGGCTCCTGTGCCAGGCTGACCAGGTRAAGCTCCCAAAGGGGGCAGGGACAGTGAAGGAAGGACTCTGTGGGTTTAAAAMAGGAAAGGAACCCAAATAGATGAGAGTATTCTGAAAGATGAGAAGGAATCTGTGGGGAAGGAAAATGAGTCTGGAGAAAATGAAAAGAAATGCTATGGAAAGTAGATGGAGAGGAGGGAGGAGACTGGAGTGTATGGAATGAGCAGTACGCCCCACATGAGAAGTAACAAACCAAGGATTTGGAAGATGCTGAAGGCAAAAAATCTGAAAATTTCTGTTTCAGCTTTGACTGGGGGGAGACCTCAAGCTGTGTCTCCTTTGAATACTGCAGAGCACACACACCTTTTCTGAATATGTGCCATGGGTAACCTTTTTTCCTCTTTGTGGACTGGCAGCTATGGAGATACATTTAAAAACAGATCAAAACTTTAGGAAATGTGTCTGCTTTTTAACTTCTTTTTAGTTCTAAATCTGCTTGCATAGCAAACTGGTAGAATAAACTCTTCAATGTAGAGATAAAAATGTCATTGAGGGATGAAGACAATTTTTCAAGCTGAAGAGATGAGTTATGTGGTAAGAAAAGTATTTTCAAAAAAGTTCAAATAAATGTAATTAGTAGTGTGCTGTGGTGTGATGGGGGGAGGATTGAAGTGGATTTAGTGTGCTCATGAGAGTGTTAACAGAAATGCAGCAGCACTGCAAAATGATTTAATGTGAACAGAGCCTTAAAAAGAATTATAACCATCTGATGTATCATTATGAGTGTCACCAAGAATTAGAGGCCTGAGTAATGCCTACTGTCTCCTGCCCTTTATTATGCCACTTGCTGCTAATTTAGCTGTGTTTCAAAAAAGAGAGCAGCCCAGGGACAGACAGAGAATAGGATTTTGGAGGAGCTGGTCTATGGAAGTGCTTTTTGAGGTGGTACCTCTTTTGTGCTTACCGGTACTCAGGCATTTGGSTTTGGGTGACTTGGCAAGGCTTTAATTAACTCTTTCCCCACACTGCAATCCAGAAGTCACTTGCTTTAGTTTGTGACATGGGCAGCACTGTTAGARTGAGTTAAAAGTTGAGTTTCTGGTTGAGGAGGATTACACAGCAGTGTCTATGGCTGAGTGCTTCACTAACTGAGCTGCTCAGGCTAAAGGCTTTTGCCTTTGTGTCTGCCCAGCCCTGAATGAGCTCTGGCATAGGGCTGGGTCCTTGGCTCTATCACAGAATGAATAATGCAGCAGTAATGAATAATTGTAAGTAAGGCAGTAGTATTGGTTGGCTTCTCTGGAATATCCTGACTCTTCTGTGGACATATATTCTGGAATTTCTTTGCCATCAGGCTGGAAATGAAATACTTCTGTTTGCCTGAAGGAGGTTTTTCAGTTCTTTACAGCACACAAGGCTTAGATCCTCCTGAGGGTACACACACACAAGTGTTTCTAAGAGCTGGCTTTGGAAGTTAACAATGCTCCCTAAATTACCACTAACCAGGTCAGAAATCTGAGCCTACCTTTTAAAATCAGTGCAAAACATTTTCTGTACTTTTTGCGTTTGCATTCTCTGAGACCTTTGGGGTTGTCAGCTGTCCCAGATGGAGTGAGGCACTTCACTTGCAGAGGAGCAGCATCTTTTATTGATGCAGGGAGTCAGCAAAGTTCAGTGGTGAATGTGACAGTGGTTTAACAAGATTTGATGGCAAGGTACACTTGATTATTTAGTGCATAGAGAGCAGCATAAATCAGATGTGCCAGGGAGACCCATTGGGTCATGAGGCGCAGAGGAGTCCGGGTCAGCTGGGTGCAGTCGAGGCACAGACTGGGTYGGTGGTTTCTGTCTCAAGGGTCGGCTGTGCACAGCCCATCTGAGATGCAATGTTAGTGAAGCTCAGCAGGCTCTTAGCCACGCATGAGGATCTGTTGCAGGAAGGAATCTSAGCCTGGAGGAGCAGCCTTGGGTGAGTCCCTGCCCAGGGGGAGAGCCTGATGGGCCCTGGGCTGCCCTCTGTTTATACAGTAMGATAACTGACTTACAGTCATATTTACATACTAGCAAAAGGTCTGGGTTGCTGCTCCAGACAGCCTGTTGCTACTGAGTTGCCATTCATTTCCCAAAAGTGCAAGCTAGGGCAGGTGCAGCCATCAGGACACTCTCTGGTGGATATTGTGAAGTGGGGGGACAGAGGGGAACACACTGCCATGTCTGCTACACATTATTGCTCGTAGCTTCATCAGTTACAAAAGTGCATGTTAAATTAAGCCCCCAAGCTATTTACCTTTTAGCATAAGACTTTATTCAGTTCGGCCTTGAAAATCAATTAGAAAAGGCAACRCAACAGGCAGGAGTTTGAAATCCAGTTTCTGCTGATTAAGACACAGCCACATGGCTGAGCCCATCCCACCTGCAGGTCAAGTTGTGTATTATTTAATGTGAATCTCTCTGGCTGCTGTTTTCCTAAGCTTTTCTATCACACCCCATTAAACAAACTGAAGGAGCTAATGCTTAGTGCATTTGTCAGAGGCTGCTGAAAGTGTCTCTGCCTGCATGGGAATGGCCATACTGTGCCATACCTGCAGGATACTGCACTCATCCTCCCAGAGCCTGCCCACTGTGGGCAGAGGGAGGGAGAGGAACTGCTCTGTGTGGGCAAAATGCACCTGCCCCGAGAGCCAGACTGGTTTGATGGGACCACTGGTAAATGAAGTGTTGAAAGCAAATACTGGTGCAAAATGATATGCAACACATTTTGTTTGCGTTGTGAGAATTGTGCATTTAATCCTCTGGTTTTGTTTCCTCCCTTTTCATCTGTGGTGGTATCTTCAGTTAGCCCATGGTTTCTTTTTGGTGCATCTCCTTTGTTTGTGTTCTTGTAGTTTCAAAGTCACAACTACAGTATCCAGAATTTGTTGGGTTTTTTGTTTGGTTGGTTTTTTATACATTAATGTACTGCTCAAGGAACTTGAGTGGGAACATGGGTACTTTGCAGAACATTTCCTTGGTCTATATATAATCTTTTTCCAGGCCTGATGCTATTTTGGTTCTACATTTTGGCCTCTGAGCTGGGCATAACTGCAGGAGCTCATTGGTCTAAATTTCCAGGATTGCCTATTGATTAAAAAAAACTAAAAATGTTTGCTATAAGTAATATACTCTAGTACCCTGAAATGGGTGGGTTTTTTAGTAACCTCTTTTGTTAGCAGTTCTGACATTCTTTAGCACTTTGTTTGCTACATACGATATTGAGACATTACTGTTCTYTTAGGCACTTGTGTATATGCAAATAGTTTATTTATTTTCTATTCATTCACCCTTTCTAACATGCCATTTGCTGAGTRTATTGCCTTCCCTCTGGGGGAAGGAGGATGTCAGGATGCATTTCTTCCCARCACTTGTGGCAGTGAACAAAATGAAGCTTCTCAGAAACAGCCCAGGTCTGCAGTGGCTGCTGTGTCTAAGGGAGTCTTGTTTGCTTTTCTACCTGTGCATTCATTTTGTCTTTCAAAGCTCYTTCAGCAGTTCCCTCCTAAATGTTGCTTGTTCCACGCCTCATTCAGATGAACGAGCCCATTCAGTCAGTGGAGGATGAACATTGCTAAGTGTTGCTCCAGAGGAAATGGGGCAGGGGGTGGCTCTTGGACATTTGTGTGTGTTTGCCACAGAAACTGCATRCAAAAGTTGGTAAAAAATTGAAAAAGTTCCTTACTAGGGAGGGTGCCCTCTTCAGCTGCTGCTGTAGCTTTTGTTCTTTGAATGGCAAGGTGTAAAGGCAGGGGGGTGCTTTTGTCTTTCTGCACATCTTCTAGTGCTCTTTATCATTTGCCTTATAAAACCATTCTGGTGTTTGCTGAAGGGGCAAAACTTAGGAAAAATGTGTTTTGAACATGGGTATTGATGTAAAATATTAATGAGTAGGTTTTTGAAAAAACTTAATGCATGGGTTTTTGAAAAAACTTTCAACTGCAGGTCACCTGCTTACATGTGCACTGTGAGAGGGTTTGAGATGGTGGTTGGAGCTGTAMTTTTGGTTTAAGTCAGTAAATATTCTCAGGACTCCTGTCTTTGTGTACAAAAGATGCCCTGCTTGTCAAAGATGCGTGTACGGTGTGCTGAGTCAGAGCCATACAAAGCAAAATGTTTGATTTGGGGCCTATAAGGAAGCAAAGAGCAAATAAAGATACAGTGTCTTTTTATGGTGCCCTTTAACAAAAGAGGCCACCTAGGGTTACATTATGAGTTTTCACTAGCATGACATAATAGCAAATTRAGGCTCCTTGGTGTGCTAAGGCCACTTCAGCACCTCCTGCCCTCATCCCAAACGTGAGCAAATTGCAGTTGGTTGGGTGATTCCTCACCTGAATCTGAACTGCAGAGAATTTCTGTAAACCAGCCCCAGAAAATGGCACAGAGACTGCTATTAAAGGAATAACCTTCTCCTGTTGATTCTGTCTCTGCACTGACCAACGACAGGAGTTAAACATCTCCAGGATTYTATGCCAACCAGGAAGAATTTCACTTTTGCTGGCTCAAACTACTTGATGTGTTTTTGTGCTTTGAAAACCTGAAAGCTTTGATATGGTGCATACTATGAACYGATGCCAAGCTGTGACTAAACAATCTCATTAAAAATGCAAGGTAACTGAAGCAAATATTTCCTTTGAAGAGACAGTATCAGTTAAGTACTCATTTCCTCTTTAAAGCCTGACGTTAAAGGGGTAAAGACAGGTGGGCTAATAAGAACAAGATAAAGCTTGTTGTGTTGGTTTACCAGCTAATTTGGCAAAAAAGCAGAGTCTTGTTTCATGTAGTTTTAAGAGCTTGTGTCACTTGCATTTGTTGTCTGAGGGATCAACTGTCTAAATATCTGGTGTAATTGTGAAATGCTTTTGTGTGCACTGTAACTTGATATATTTACATATTTTCCACAAGCTGTCSTATCACTAAGATAAGATCTCACCTACATAGTGCCCATAATCTCYGATGCTAATTCTGAGCTCTGCATAGGCTTCTTTAACCACAGCAAACCCAAACCAAAGGCAGGAATGTTTGCCGTGGCACTTCTGGAGCTCACTGGAACCTGGTCAGTGATAGCTCCATCCGAAGCTCTTCCACAGGCTGTACCAACTGAGATCCCAAACACCCATCTTACCTGAGTCTGTCATGCATTTCCAAATTAATAATGCATTTGTTGTTAAATCAGTGTACAGGATGAGGTAATCTTTCTTAGCATTACGTTCTGGTTGGTGGATTACCCCAAGAGGAGGGTGTTCCTTGAGCACTGAAGTAGAGCAGCCTGTGTTCTTGGGTGGTTTAATCTGTTTTCTGTAAGAGTCTGGGCTCGTGATACCTGCTGCCAGCCACCCCACACACATTTGGGCAGGGGGCACCTCCTCTGCAGGGCAAAGTCTGTCCAGCCCTGGCCCTGCACAGCAATGCAGGAGGTGCAGGATGCCAGTGCAGCTGATGTGACTGTRTTTTTATGGTAAAGTGAGCAAAATTATTTGCCATCCAGGCACAGAATATCACTGGCATGAGCATGTTTGGTGATCAGCTGATTACTCRCTGTCTTATAGTGTCTCCCTCAAGTCTTTTTAAGAGACAGAAAGCAAGAATCTTCTTTGCTTGCTTAACCAAGGCACTGAACACCACCATGCAGAAGCCAGGAGAGCAAACTCCTCTGGCAGAACTCTCATAGATGTATTTTATGCATCAGAGCCTCTCACAGCCATTTTGCCCACAGATGTGACAAGAATGTAATTGCAGAAGTGATAAGGATGTGTACATCAGTGTAAAAGCTAAAGCCCTGCAGGGATTCCCAKTAGTTTCAACAGGCATTGGATAGGGCCCTAAGAAAACACATAAGACATTTTGCAAAGAGACGAAGCTTTTTGGCACACTGCTTGCCTTCCAGCCTCTACCATTTCTCTTTCCATCCCCTAAAAATACATAGATATTGTGATTCTGAAATAGCAATGTGTGCTGTCAGAGTCTGCACCCCAGACTGAGCAGCACTTACCAGGGTGTGGGGCAGATGAGCTGTGTTGATACAAAGTGTTTTGCATCACTTCATAAAACACAGAAAAAACCCATTGCTGGTGTAGAAACTTCATAAACTGAATGTATAGATTCCTGGCTGCTCTTGTGGGACTTCCAGCACCCAGTTGTGAGTCATAACATTGAAGTCTGGAAGGAAAGAACATCTTGTAAATTGTTTCAGAATTGTCTTTCACCTCCTATTCTAATGGGCTCCCAAGATTTTCTCTGGGTCAAGATGCATTTAATTATAAAAGATGGGAACATGAGGGATTACAAGACATCCGTGACTTTTTCCATGAGAAAATAATAATAATAAACTTTCAGTAATTTAAGGATAAGTTCAAACTTCCCTCTGGAGACTTGTACATGCATTTGCAAATGAGAGAGTTCTGATGTCTGCTAAGAAAAAAAATAAATATCTCACAACAGGAAAGGATTTGTTTGGAAGAATCTCTCCTCCACAGCTGAGACTTTTAATCACTGTCTGCACTAGAGAAGCTTTATGCTGTGTTCCCAGCCTTGCAAACACCCTCTCGTGCCCACAGCCAGTGGGGAGGGAGCTGTGAGGTGCCCACATCCCCTCTGGCTGCTCTCAGGCCAGGCTGGAAGGGTCTGGTTCTGTCCCCAGTAGAACCCAATGGGAGCTCTCCATTTTCTTCATGAAGGTCTGGATTCCTGGTAAAGCAGAGAAGAAACATCAGGGCCATAAAGCCCCATACCAGATCCCCTGGCTTTTAATCACAAGAGGTGCATTAGGGTGAGTGGAAAAGGGAGCCTGGTGAGGTGCAAGAGGAGCCTTCAGTGCCTTTGGTAGTTAAATCATGTCAGAAGGTTGTACAGGTAACTGCTCAGCCGATGACTGCATTCTTCTAGCAGCACCTTTTAAGAAAACCTTCCTGGACTATAAAACATTTTAAGGTCTTTTTCATCCTGACCCTGCTGCAGAGACTCCTCCCAGGGAGCAGCAGGACCATGGTGAGGGGGATTGGGGCGCCCTGCCTGAGTGCCCACTGAGGTCTGATCCTGCAGAACCYTCCCCACGTGCCTGGGCAGCAGGGTGAGGAGCCAGGGCTGCATCTGGCTGCCCCCTGTGCCCGGGGGCTGTGCCAGCTGAAAACCCASAAGGACACCCAGAAGGAACTGAGAGAGACAGAAATATTTCAGTTTGTGCAAAAGGTGTGAGCACTTCCCACGAAAGTTCTGTCCTCTCCCTGGTGGACAGGCAAGTGGGTATTTAAGGCCCTGACATTGTCATCTGCTTTATTTTTTCTTCCCCATCAACTTTCTGAATGTTCTATCTGGGCATAAGTGGCCCTTTAATGGAATTGTTTTTTCCTGTATCTCATCACAAGTCCTGCACATTTATCCTCGTGTTTGGAAAAAAATTCTAAATATTCACATGAGCTTAAGCATAATTTATTTTCTTTTGTAGCTTAATAAAACCTTGGGTTTCATTCCATCTAGCTATCTTCAGGGATTTACAAAAGGCCAGTGGGGCTGAAACTCAGGACTGAACTAAGAGATAAAGGAAAACAAACAACTGTATGAATACCTAGAACTTGCTCAGAATGCAGTGATGCAGCTCCAGTGCTGCTTTTTTTAAAAAGATGGTAAATTATTAATGATTCTAGGAGGAAATAAATACAGTAGTGGTTCTGCAATGTCTGGCTTGCTCTAAARTGGAATGTATTTCTTCCTTCTGTCCCAGGCTGGACATGGGTGAGTGTGGATGGAGTGTGTGCTCTGTGCACTGGGGCCTCAAAAGACACTGATTTTATGCTGGCAATGACAGACTTCAGACTCATAGAAGCTTTGTTTTTCTTTGAGACCACCAGCTTCTCTTCATGTGGATCGCAGATGTTTATTTGGCGTAGTGAAAAAATGATGCAGAAGGAAGAGTTTGTTAAAAGTTATTGTCATGCTACAATATCTTGGTTCCCATATCTCATGCCAAAAAAAAGAAAAAAAAACCACCTAAACTTTAGTTTGATTTTCAACATTTACATAACAGACATCTAAAAATATTTTACAAAGGGTTCTATGTCAGTAACCCAGCAGAATTCACAGTTCTGTAGGAATACGATGGCAATGATTATTTCACGCTGCTACTGTTTTCTTTTTTATTTTTTCAAATGTGTGAGGGTTGTGACTTTACCATAACTTCTGCATTTCTTTTGGAAGGTAATTTGCAAGATAAGGYAGAAAAAGGGAATTTGTTATTTTGCTGTTTCTGGGCTGAGTGAATGAYGTTGAAATGAAAATTAATGTATTTAAGTTCCTTAAAGTTCCTGAAGAATCAGACATTTCCTAAGCAACAGAAGTGAATTTAAAAGCAGTATAATATTAGGGGACCTTTTTCAATTTTTTTCAATTTTAAAGACTCACMTTTATAAGGAAGTGAGGCACCATGACTAGAAATATTTTAATATTTTACTTGCAGGTATTTCAGTATAGTTTTACTCTGAAAACTTTGTTGCTATGTCAGATATTTTGCTAAATACAAACAAACATTAGTAAGTGGTTGTGAGTTATGGAAGGTTTGCTACCAATTTAAATCTATACCATGCAGTTCAAGCTGCATGAGCCCAGAGGGGGTGCATTTGTGTGCCCCCCTCTTTATGCTGTAGATTTTCCACTCTCTCAACCCTTAGAATCATTTTAGGTACTTTGGACAAATGTATTTTGTTTAAAATATTTCTTATATCAGGTGAAGATGATTAAACCCAAGTTTATTTAGTTTTAATAATGATCAATCACCTTTTCAGTAAACGAGTGATGCTGCATTCCTCAAACTGGAGACACACTTGGATTTCTCTTAAAGCAGATAAATCAGTACAGTAAAAATATTGGAGTAGTTAAATATGGTTTGCATTTTAAAAGAGTCTTTACTGAGACATTTACTATAAACATGGCAAATGAGATGTATTCACTCTAAAAGTCCTTCCTTTGTGTTTATCAAATAGCTGTTACAGTACTTTCAATGCTGTATTGAGTTGGAAAAAATCTGAAGCTGCTTTGTGTATTTTCCCTCAAGGTTAAAGGTTTGAATCATGGGATAATGTGTGATATCTCTAGGGCTCCTTGAAACAGTTCAAGAACATGCACAAAGGACTGTGGTTTGTGCTATATTTGCACAGAATTTAACATCATGTTCCTTTGGCTTAAAAACAAAGATGAAGATGCTGGGAAAATATCCCCTTCTTTAACASCATGACATACATTTTCACAGAAAAACCTATAACTGTTTTGTGGGGTGCAAAAAAGTAATTGTGCACTATTTTTCTCTTGTGATTTTTCTTTTAAAACTACCCTATCAATGAGGAAAGAAGTGCACTTTGAAAAGCCAATGTTCCCTTTTTCAATTAGAATTTAATTTAAACAAGTTTATGGTTTGCTTGTGRTATGGCAAATTACAATATTTGAACTCAAAATCTCCCTCACATTTAAAAAGTTATTGGTAATTTTTTTCACTTAAGAGAAGAGCTGTCAAAAATGAAAACCCTTGGTGTGTATTTGTAAGATATATTCATCTTGCTTTTTCAGCTGACATGTCACCCTCTTGGGTGAGGGTTGTATTCTCTCTGATTCATGAGGATTCTTGCTGGCTGCTGGGCAGAGGCTATAGGAGCCAGCCTGTGTTTCCACTGGGAGGAGAGTTRAACTCCTGCTCTCTGCTTTACAACGTCTGCACAAAGCTGGCTGCAGCTGCAGGGTGACCGTGATTTACTCTGCAGCCACTTCCAGTCATCCCAGGTCAGACAGGACACAGCACACAGGTGTGTTTCTGCTCATCCTTTCCATGGGCTGCCGTAATGCCTCACAAAAAAACCCAAAAAAACCAACAAACTAGTAAAAAGCTAGATTTGTAAGAAAAGACCTTGTCTTGAGTTCTAGGACCATGAGGGAAATCATCACTGTTCTTGTGTCCACTCCTCGTTTCCTCTGTTTATGCTTACTTTAACATTTGCTGTCAGTGCATTTATGCTTTCTGAGTTACTGTCTCTGAATGTTCTCTGTATGTATAAATATGCCAGTCCTAGAGCTCTTGGGTACTCCTGTGTCCAGACACCTCCAGGTTTTTAATGTATTTCTCCTCTGCACCACCCAYGGAGCTATTGCTCAGGCGTGCAGGGAATAAACAACTCCACCAGGGTCACACAAAATCAATCTGTGTGGTAGAGCAGGAACTTGAACCCTGCCTTCCTCAGCTGCCTGTCAGCTCTTCTGTGCTCACTTTTCTTACCATGAAAATCAAACATGCTCCACTTCATGCTTGCTCAGTCATTGTCATGGGCTGTGTGTCACGTACAGACCTGAACTCTGTTCTGTACCCCTGGTGTCTGTGGGACACTTTTTTAATGGCAGTCAACACTTTGGAAAGGACAGCAGGGCCAGGACAGTCAGGCTCTGCCCAGGGCCTGGTGCCCTCACCCCCTCCTGGTGCTTTGAGCCTGTGGTGTGATGTTAGCAGTGGCAGGCTGTCTCTGGATTTGCAGTCTCTGGATTTGCCATGTCTGAAGTTTGTCCAGAAGCCAGGGGCTGACAATCTGTCGAGGGAGGAGTGGAGGTTCCTCTTTCATTTTTCAGCATTTGACCTCTGGACATGTGTGAGGCTGTTTCTGTCTATTCTCTCCCGTGCACAAACAGTGTGGTGTTTTATGACTAGRAAAAAAAAGCAAGTTTGGACATCTGTGTTCCCAACGTATACAATTCAATATCTGTTTATCTTTTACTTGAGTAAAAGGTGAAGTGCTGATTTTGATCACTGTTATTTTTTTTAGAAAGTTGTCTCTGAGTGTATTCTCAATGAATCTTTATTGTACATGTGTGACACCTTGGTAGTCCTTACTGATCCCACATTTCAAACACTGCCTGAGYTGCTTTCAAAGGGTTTGTAAAAGCTTAATACTGCTGCAGTCTCTAAGTGAACAACTGCCTGGAACCAGTCATGATTAATTCTTTTAGAGGTGTGTTTTAAGATGTTACATTGCATCCTATTCATGCATTGCAGCAAGCTCTTCAGACAGCTGTGTCACGCTTATTACCTTGCACATTTTAGGTTGCTGTGCATCATCTTTGTTGGTTCTGTTTGGCAGGAAGTTGGTCCTATGGTTTTAGTCTCAGCTTTGACTGTTTTCCTGTTGGGCCTGTCTTTTCAGCAGTTTACCTGAGTTTTAAAAGGGGACAATACTTTGGATGCTTTGCCAAAATCAATACTACTTGTGGAATGAAATAAAATGCAAAACAAAAAGGAAATACACATCTTTGAGGGGGAAAAAAAAAGTTCACCTTCCTTGGTGAACTGTCATCACTGCATTGACTGCAGAACAAGTGCAGATTTAGACCAGCTGGGAGTGTCCCTGGTGAAGCACAGAGTTTGCCTTTTAGTAACTTCTTCAGCTTCAGTTTTCAACTGTGCCTTCAGAAAAAAGGAAGACTTACAAATGAAATCATAGTCATAGGTTGCTGGAGAAAGACAATAGAGTGAGCTTCCAGAATAAGTATMATTCTTTGTGACTGATTAATCTTGCTTAAGTAATTTTCCATTGTTTTGGCTTTCTGTGGTCACTGCATAAAAAAGAGCATAAAATTAGTTAACAATGCCAGGTGAAAAATGTAGTTTTAGTGTTAGAAATCAAAAATAAGGGACTTCTTTTACACTGAAGCTATTAAAATATATTCTTTCTTTCCCCTGTGATGTGATCAGCTTTTCAAGAGTGGCAACACTTTAGGAAGGGGAGCTGTCTTGTAAGTCCATCTAGAGCTGTGCCATTTCCACCTGAGCAAAAAACTAAAAGTACAGTGATGGTGATTAATATATGAGATGTGCATCTCTGATTTGCTTAGAGTTAAGTAAGATCTCCCATACACAYAATTTCTTCCTGTAACTGTGCGACTACATTAATGATTGTCTTTATGGAGTAGCTTCTATTTTAAATTTTGAGCTCCTTYTGTGTTCTAATGTAAAACTTGAACTCCCAGCTGGAGTTCAATACATTTGGATTCAATACATTTATCTTCAAGGAACTCCTACAGCAYTGTGGTTATTTGTTCCAACCTTTTCTTCCCTGTGAAGAAATGCTGAAATTATGCTCAGAATGGGATTCACTTGTTGAAGAGGTTAGAAATTAATGTAGGGAGGGACAAAATCAAGCCGTGAAGAAGTACTTTGGGGGGCAATCTGAGTGTTGCTGGTTAATGAGTAAAGATAAAAAAAGGTCTTACATAAACTGGCTGAAGAGAAGTGAAAAGCTGTTCTAGAAGGAAAGGTAGAAAGCTGAGAAAATAATAGTGGGGACAATGGCATGGGAGGAGCTGGAGGGGAGCAAAGATGTAGAYGGTGTGAAAAACATCTACAGTACTGACAATACTGTGAGGAAGAGGCTTCTTTAGYTTGCAGCAGTAACAGGAAACTACTGGAGAAATTCAGAGATTTTAGCTGCTCAATTTAGGGTGGAGTGAAAAGTCTAGAGGTTGGGAAGCTGGACAGAGAAAAGCTGAACAGTCAAGATGGTGAACCAGTAACAAAGAGTTTTAGCAGAAAGGAAAGTGCACAGCTTGGAGCTGCTGGAGAGGAGAAACACAGGACATACCTCGAGAGTGAATTTATTGTCTTGTTCTGRAAATTGTTTGTAAAACTGATATGGTAAACAACTGTAAGTTTTGCTTTTAGCTTCAAGGCAAGACTTTTAAGCAGAGTCCTCCCATCTTAAATAGTCAAAACAAATTTTTCTATATTTTAATCAACACTGCCATTTTTAGATGAAATCTAGCAAAGGTTCAGAAAATAGAGTAATAGATGTATCAAAGGAGAACTGTCTCTATTGTTTGCTTCGTGGTATGGGTTGTTGCACAGGTCAGAAGTACATGGCATGTGTAGTACTAGGTTGATTTGCAAATGGTCAGCCTGGAAACTTGGCAGTGTTGTCAATTGTTTCRTTAAAACCAAGCACAGAAACCAGCCCATGTTGCTTCTCCTGTTGGCCAGAGGAGCTGGGAGGTTTCCTGAAGGTGAAACACTTGAGCTTGGAGGGAGGAAAGAGGCAAACTGCTGGTGAGTGTCACAACCTGGAAGCAATAGAGAATACTGGGAGGGGGAAGTGCGTGTTGCAATAACAGCCAGTTGCAACATCCCAGAAAATGCTTACACAGATGACTTTAGAAAGGAGGGAGATGTCATGGTTCAAATGGCAGTACATGCACTACTATTCCCAGAAAAGGCAGAGGGAGCTATATGAAAAAAAAATACATCAGATAAATATATTTTGAAAGGTTTCTTGAGTTCAATAACCTTACATAGCCCAGACAAAGAGAGAAGAGGGACAGGCTCCTTGGAGTCCATGAGGAGGCACTGTCACAACAGGGCCTACTGCAACATTTCCATGGTTGGCTGAGATGCAAAGACACCACTCCCAAGGTTATATTTGGGAACCCAGAATACTGTGGGGGTGTGACATGCTCTCCTGAAGCACTGAGCACCTCAGAGCCCTCACTGGCTTCAGTTGCTCAAACAGCAGCTAGGAAGCACAAAGAGTATCCAGACCTTTAAAGTACAATAAACAAGGAAAATGTTTGACTTGTGTTTTTTCCTCCAACTATGAGACTGTTTCCCAGAACTCACAAATATTTTTAGTTAGGTTAGTTAAATACAGTTTAAGAAAACCTATTGCTTCTCATCCTAACACTGCTTTTTGGCCTATGGCTGAGTGTAATGTAGTATAGGAAAGGAAAAGAAAGACGTTTTTTTTTTTTTTTTTTTTAGTTTATGCCTCTGTTTTATTTCTATACATATTTCTGTAAACTGCTTTCCCCCCTCCTTATTATTTTTGTTCCTTTGTTGGGAAGTTAGTGAAAATCCAAACCTTTTGGGAGAGTGCATGGATAAATCGGGGTGATACCTAAATTTGTAGATATTGAGATTTAGGCATGGTGCTTAAACCCAAAGGTCTCTGTCTCCATCTGTTGGAATGAGAAGGGCATAGCCCCAGTGGCTTCTTGTTGGGGCCCATCACATGGAAATWGTAATTTTATTTTATTGTCTTCTTGCACTCTGTTCAGTTTAACCAACATTAGCGACAGCAGCGTCTTGATGGTGTGCTTTGCCACGGAGGCAGAAGTTTGTCTTCACTGGGAAATAACAATTGTGGCAAGACCTCTTCAGGTGCTCAAACATAGACTCTGCCTCCTTAAAGACAGGCTGAAGTACTCAGAGATAGTTGGGATGTAAATTGCTTAGGATCCAGTGCCCTTCAGAGTGACCACTGACTTCAGAAAGGAACAGAGCTGGGCCTTGGAAATAGGAGCAGCTTCTATCTCCCTTCACCCAAACTGCACAGTGTGCATTGCTACCAGGGCCTGGAGTGTGGAGAGGCTGTGCAGCCTCCCCAGGAGCTCTCCTCAGAGGCTGATTGTTCAGAATCTTCCTCCTTGGAGGGATTTCCCTCCTGACCCTACAGCACATTCTCTGGAGATTCTCCATCTCTGCCTGTCCTGGTGTGTTAGGACGTGTGTCACGGACACCACAGGACTCAGCAGGGATTGGGCAACTCTGCCATTTGGACAAAATGTGTTTCTAAATGTTAAAATAATATGTGATTGTATTTTTCTGCTCCTATGATAAAGGGAGAATACTGCCTATAAATGTTGGGGTGAGTTCTTCTCTTCCATTAGTAMTGATACAGTTACACCCACGGGAAAGGTAGAAGTGTAGAAAAGGAGAAGCTCATTCAGTTTTCAGATATTCTTATATCCATCACAATATTCAAAATGGTCCAGCAGTAAAAAGGATTTTAGTAAATGCCTGAAAGCAAATGTTGGAACTACATGGCCTTTAAGGTCCCTTCAAACCCAAACCAGTCTCTGATTTTTTGTTGAGGATTAAAGAACAAGCTTTAACAGGTTCCTGAAATGCACGTGAGCACCAGCTAGGATTTTCAGCAATACTCATCTTATGAATTCTCTTGGATGCTTTAAGAAGTTATGAGTCACCTCTCTGTGTGCTCAAACACCCATAAAGATTATCCCAGTATTTGTTCACTAAGAAAATCTCAACCTTGTAAAGATATAATTGGGAAGCTACCTTGATATCAACGGTGCAATTTATCTGAGATCTAGGAATTTCAGTTTAGGAGGCTAAGCACATCTTTTTTACCTTTTTCTCAGTGGTTTTCTCCTCTGTAAGAGAATTCTGCTGCATGGCAGCAGATGTGCTGTGCCTCCTTGCTGGTCAGGCGGCCATGCCTGAGGCTTAAGGAGCCAGGAGTGTTGCTCTGATGCTTGTGCCTTATCTTGGACTTGCTAACTGGTGGGGAAGAGTTTGTCCTTTGAAATGGTGAAAGTTTTCATTACTGCCTGAAACAATTACTCAGCACTTTCCATTTCTTTGTTGTATAAGGTGTCTCACCCTATCTTGGCCTGAGTTTCAGAGTTCATCCAGCAGAATTTAGCTGGAATCTCACTTATTTTGGCTTTTAATGAACTTAAGAGTACATTTGACTTTGGATAGGGAAATGTTTCCTTTGATGGGTGTTTGGAACTTCCTGGTTTAATAGGGTTTTAATGTAGTGCTCATTAGGTTAATTAACCCACTCAAAGCATGTCCCTTCTAAGGGAGGCTTTTCTTCTGTTAATAAATGCAGTCTAAGCTATCAGACTTAGGTTTTTCAAGACTAGCACACCTAACTTAAATACAATGTTTTTCAAAAAATCATCACACAAACTTCAATAAAGCCATCCCATCATTATCTGACATGTTGAACAGTCAGATGCAAGGCTGCCAAGAGCAGCTCTGGGGTGGCAGGTTTAGAACAGACACTTTTTCATGCACTGCAGGCAGCAGTGGACTGGTTGACATTGCCCCAGCTCTTCTTCAGAACAGAGAATATTTTTTCTGGGCTGGTGGTATTTTTATTCCTCATATAGATTACAAAACAAAACAAAGCAATTGTTGCTTAGCTACCCCTCTGGAATGATGGTCTCTCTCTCACCATTTTGCAACTCTCTAATCTCAGGGTTGCATTTTCTGCTTGTTTCTGTTTTTGCTGGCTGGTGTTTTATACAGACACTTCTAGAACTTTTTCATCCATCAGAGTGGGATGGCTGAGTACTGCTGTCTTAAAACTAGAGAAAGGAGCCTAGCTAGGGAGTCTGGGAAAGGTCCCACAGCCAGAATTCCCACAGCAGCACAAAAATGAGTTTGCTGTAGGTTCAGAGATGCTAATTCTGATGAAATCGCCCACTTGGGGTGAAAGGGTCTGTATTTCTTTGCCATTGCCACATGGCTCTGTGTTAAGAATAGATTCATTTTGGATGAGGATAAATGTCAGAAAGCAAAATATCTGACTCCCATCTTCTTCAAGACTTCCTGAGTGAGAATCTGTAAATTGGCATTTTGGAGTCATGGTACTAATTACTGCAGAGTACAGCAAAATGCAGCAAGCTCAACTGTTTATGCTGTCAAACAAATCTGAAAAATCTCAAAATTATTTCTTTTGAAGGAAGCAAGACATGCCTAAGGCTCACAGGTGTACCTTTACCCTTTTGATGCAGCACTGGGGCATAAGGGAAGTCAAGAGTTTGCTTAATGAAGAGAAAAATGTGGGTAAATAGTATGCACTCTGTTTGCACCAAAAGGAGGGAAGTATTTGGCCAAGCAGCTTTAGATTTTGGTTACTTTTCCTGGAGGAAGAGTTCTCCAGGGCTTCTGCATACAGAATCAGTCGGGGACTACGTGTGTCCTCTGGCCACTGAGCTGCCTCTCTTTCCCTTCTGCCTTTTCCCCTCCATTCATCCCCAGCAGCATCCCAGTCAGCCATGCTTGCAGAAAGCCTGCTCTTAAATACAGCCCATTTCCCCTGCTGGCCAACAGATCTGGCAAACTGCTGCCAGCCCTGACAATGCTTAATTTACAGCCTTTAGCCACAATGCCACTTTCTGGCATTGTTAGAGAAATCAGAGTCTGTTCCCATAAAGCTTGTTGCTTGACAGCATTTATGTTGCATGACTAATATGGCAATGGCAGCAATTTGCAATTAGCTGTGTGTCTCTCCTTGCCTCCCTGCCACGTGCCCCTGAGTGTACGTGTCTGTCTCAGCCCGACCTGCTTCCCTTTACAGTTTTCTTCCTCTAGAATGTACTTTTTGAGCTCACGGAGGAAAATGTGTGACTTGGGTAGCTAAACAGCTGAATGAAAGCTGTAGACTATGTTGTCAGTGTATGTCTGGCTGTGCTGCACAGTCAGTGTCCTCCCCAGGCTCGCTGGTGTGCGGCAGGCAGTGCCCAGAGCATTCTCAGGCTGGCTCTGCTGCTCACCCGCCCTGCCCTGCTGGGCTTGTGCTGGGAGCCTTGCTGGAGAGGGCACAGCCAAATCCCCCAACCCACGAGGTGAAGAAACAACACTCCATCCATGGAGCTGGCCCCTCCTGGGGAGGGCTGGGGCACTTGGGCAGGCTGTGCTGGGGACCTGGTGCAGCCCAATGCTGTTTTGCACCTGACAGAAAAAGCCAAGCTCTGATCTGGACACATGTGTGAGYGCCCTGTCCCTGCCAGGCTGTGGAGGTCCCTGTCTGGTGGCTCCAGGGTGTCCTCACCAGCTGCCAGGGKGTGTGACATTACTGAACCTCTCTGAACCTGATGTAATCTATGTATAATTGGGTTGATTCCCTTTGACTCTGCTTTCTCACATCAGAGAAGACCTGGTGAGGCTGGATGATCCAGCAGCTCTGTCTGGAGGGTGCCAGGAGCAGGGACCCCATGCCATGCTGGAGGGAGAGGGACAGTGGTGGGTGAGCTGCTGCCTCCAATTCCTGCTTGCCCCTGSCAGGAGCAGCCCCAGCTTGCCTCCCTTCCCCCAGCTGCAGCTGATTTCAGTGAATCAAAGCTATAGAGTGGAGTTGAGTCAGAGCCAAGGAAAGGCTCTGGCTCAAATCCACCAGCTAAAAATGAGCAAAGCTTTTGAGCCTGACTGGAATCTCTCAAAAACAAACAAACAAACAAACAAAAATCCTTCCCCAAATCCTCGTTGTCTTTTTATTTGATTTTAGTAAAGTCACTCATTGCATTTTCATCTATTTCCCAGGTTTTTCTCTTCTTTTTCTTCATGCCTGATTATATAAATGTATCCTTGTATAGCTGTATATTTAAGATTTTTCAGTCAGTGGTGGAAAGTGTTCCTTTTTGTGGTGTTTTCATTGAGACAATCAGGGGCAAAGTTCTTGTGGCAGTGCCAGGTCTAATACCACAGGAAGAGCTGTGTCCACTGGAAACACCACAGAGTACAGAATCCACAGTATTTTCAAAAAACACAAAATGGCTTTGAAAGCATGTCAAATACTGCAAAGTCAGCTCAGATTATTATTTTGTCTCAAATTGTTTATTTGTTTTTGTTTTGTTTTTTAAAGGAGTGCTGGGGACAGTGACTTACCTTAAGTCTAGTTTTGCCAGTGCCATTCCAGTTCTAAGTGCTGCTGTCCAGTAATGGAAATGCCATGATTGCATCATTTGCAGTCCTTCAGAGATGCACAGTTCAGTCAACAGCCAAGAAGCTGCTCTGCCTGGAGGTTTTATTGACACTGTGTCTGGTTTTGCAGTCTTTATCCTGCAGTAGCATTCAGAAATGCAGCTGTAGCCCTGATTTCTGCAGACTTATCTCTCTGAATGAATCCCACTGAGATAAAGTGCTACTTGTGCACAAGGGCTCACATGAGCAAGGGTCCCAGTCTGTGAAAAAACGTTCCTTGAGTAAATAATGTTGTGGAGAGGAAGGTGAGGAGTAAATCTCTGCCACTGAAGGCAGTTTTATCCAGTCACTGTCCTAGAATGGCTGTGCTTTTAATTTTCTGCCTCCACTTTGACAAGTTGCTTAGGGAGCACTAATTTGATCTTTTTATTCATCAGGGCTGTTCAAGACCARAAGCAAACTACTGAATAAATTATTTCTTCCTAAAAGTCTGTATCACAAGAAGAGATTTTAAAAATGAAGACTCTGGAATAGGCAAGCAAGCAAGYGTTGAATGCTGAGGGTTGGAAATAAGTCCTTATGTTTATGGAACAGCTTTCTTTTGCAGGAAGAACAGCCAGCTCCATGTGTTAGTAAGTAAGACAGTGACAATGAGTTAATAGTGGTTGTTGAGCAGAGGATAGCAGATGGCCCCTGGGGTGAGTGTGCTCCCACTGAGGCTGTGAGCAGCACAGCCCTGCACAAGTGGGTTGTGAATGGTGCAAAGCCAGGGCTCTGCATCTCCTCCTGGGACAGTTCTTGTTGTTGCTGTACGAGCTCTGTACGCTTCAACACTCAGCCTGGGGAGGGGAACTTCAGCTACTTAGTCTTAGATGTCAACTAAAAAGTTGCTGCTGCTTTCACCTGAGCTACATTTTACTGTTGCTTAATTTTTCTGCATGTTAGCTTTGTCTTTTTTACCTGTGCTTCAGGTTTTGTGTGCAGGAACAGACTATTGGAGCTGGTCTGTGTGCTAAAAAGTCTCCTTTTGTAGCATGGAACAGTTGTTTTTTCAAGGTCTAATACTGTGTTTTMAGGATCTGTTGTTCTCATTGATTAAAAAATGAAAAAGGAGGACAATTTTACACAGTTTATAGTACACCACTTCAAAGAAATCATCTGCCTGAGGGAGAGAGAACTTGGTAGCATTGTGGAAAAAGCCACAGTCAGTGTATAAACACCATGGAAGTCAGAAGACTCTCAGAGAAATTGGAGTGARGCTCCCTGGCTGGGGCATTCATGCAGAGATGTAATCCACTTTGTCTTTACTRTGTCAGCATGGTCCACTCAAGAATTCACAATGCCAGTGGCTCTCTGGAGGTTTTGATGGATCCCTAACTCTCCCCAAGAATTATCCCATGTGAATGTGAAGTCGCATCTGTGCAGTGGAGCACTGTCCTYTGGTGGGAATTGAAACAGAAATCAGCCTATTTTTGAGGGCTCTTGCCATGATGTTGGCTGTTCTGGGGCCTGAGGTCCATCCTCTGCCCTGAGCTTCAGGTGAGCTCAACCCTGCTGTTCATGGAAGGGCAGCTGCAGCAGGGCAGGGCTGCTCTTATCAACCATATCTGCCACTTTTATGCTYATTGGGCCTTGAGGGAAGAGTCTTTCTGTCTCTTTAGTATCGAGTTAAAATCCTATTTAGCTGCCATGTATTTCCTTGATCCTTTCTTTCCCATAATCACCAATTAGCAAGATGTGTGTGTACACGCAGGTTCTTCCTTTCTAATTAGCTGATTCCTAATGCCCCATGGATTCACTGCCGTAAATGAGTTTTATGTAACCTCTCACTCCTCAAGTGCCTCCTCTGTCCACGTGACACAGCTGCAGACAAAAGCACCCAGACAGTTGTGCTTCTAAAACTGCCTTTATTACAGGTTTAAAGTTGACACACGTCAGCCATGAGCAAAGGCCTCATCTTTGCCCAGCCTGCAGTAAATGTGACRCTTGGCTCTGTCCACCCCTCTGGGAGTCTGGGAAAACAGGCCTTGCAGGGAGCCCCAGAGGTCAGCAAAACAGGCACTGTCAGACAGATTAAATACAATCAGAAGTTGCTGAATCTCTATGGTTTAGCAACAAATCACACATAGTAGTCAGCAGGAATACAAGTATGTGGTATAAATGAGGCATTCTGTGCTCAATTATCTTCAGGTCCCCTAGCTATTTAGTTATTTATTGCTTTATAGAATTTTCTAAATGAATCCACAGAAATGAGGCAGAGTTACTAAATCAAAATTAAGCCAGCACACAGGCATGTGCAGGAGTCACAGACAGCACACACAACCCCAGCAGGCCAGCTCTCCTCTTAGTCTGCATGTTGTTTRTATGCCACATGCCATTTTCTGCCAAAGTAAAGATTCCTATCATCATGGTGGCTCTCTTTGATGTCCAGCAGGGCAGATGCCTTGTACACATGGGGGAAACTGAGAAAGTCTTTGTTCTGCCCCATCCAAAGGTCATGTTTCCAAGAGGGAGACTCTTCAGAGCCAAATCTTTCAGGATTTTAGTGCTGTCTGGGAATAAGTGAAAAATAATTTTCCACAAATCAAACCTGCATCTTGATAAAGAGTTGTGGGGTATTCATGAAGGGAGATTTCAGTTTTGATCTTCAAGAGGGCTCAAATATGATAGTCTTCTATAGATTATAGCATCACACTCCACTGCAGCTACTGCCAYAGAGACTGTAAGTGTTGAACTGGTGTGTGCATGCAATAGCCCAGCACTGGGGCTGCTGCCAGAGCTGGAGGCTTTGTGTGCTGTCCGGGACAGGGATTAGGAGCTGCAGGGCAGCCCTGCTGGAGGGGTGACAGTCTCTGACACGTCTGCCAGCGTCACCAGCCACGGGTCAGGGAGAGCAGGCTCTGCTGAAAAGGGAGGGAAATCCCAACTTAATCTGCTTGTGGTAGATCCTCTTTCCTGGGCTCTGCCCAGAGTAGCAGAAATTCCCTATGAAGGAAAACGAGTGACTGAGGATGATCCCCGGCTGTAGTGGTGGAGCTGGGAAGCAGAGGCATTCAGAATGTTAAAATAGTGAAATGGAAGAGATTTATGTGAGAGCAGCTGCTGTGCTGCTGGGTGCGCTGCCTGCTGGGGGCTTGGGTGGCACAGGCTGTGCTGGCCACAGGACAGGCTTGCAGCTCTCTGCCACTGACTGCTGAGGCTGCTGCTGGCCTGGCTGGGACCTCATCCMTCTCTGGTTAATGGAAACAGGAGCACAAGTGGGTGCTTAAAAAAGGGGAGCAAATAAATAGGACTGAAGGGGGAGATAAGGCAGTGAGAGTGAGGCAGGGAAAAAATAAGAGGAAAAACCACTGAAGCATAAGGTAGGGAGGAGAGGAAAGGTGGGCAATGAGGAAAAAGGGAAGCAAAAGTATGGCAAACAGTGAATGGGAGTGCTTGCTTCCTCAGCTGCCCTGACCCTGCTGAGCCAGCTCTCCTGAAGCATCTCCACCTCCCCATGACCTGTCCTGCCCCAGGGCACAGTGCCCAGCTGTTCCTGGTCTACAGCAGAGCCTGACCCTCACCTGCCTCGAGGAGGGCAAGGTGTGCAGGAGAGGGGAAACAGCCCTGCAGGGCTGCCTGCTCCTGCTGCATTCTGACAGGACTGACCCTTCATGGCATCAGTGCCTGCTGCTTCCTACTCGGGTCTCCTTGGGAAGACAAAATGTCATCTCCTTCAAGGGAAGTTTAGCTTTGTGTCTGCTGTTTCCTAGAGTGAWCAGCTCAAGCTGAGCTGGTTCAGTACAGGCAGAGGGAGGGGAAGGGGACATCAGTGCCAGCAGATGCACTGTTTACCACAGAGGCACCACTGGCTCTGGTAAGGCAAGGTGAGAATGGGTTCAAAGACCATTGTCAGTGTGGTAAATATGGTTTGCAGCACTGAAGGATTTTGCAAGTCATTCCAAGGTCCATGGATGTTTGAGCTCTTGCCTCAAAGTAGTGTCAGACTCCTCCTGTTGTTCCCCTGGCCTGGCAACGTGGACTTTGCTTTGGTTGGGACTGGGTTAGAAAGGACCCGGTCCAAAACTCCCCCCTACCCCCAGCTGTTTGTGATTCATTGCTTATTGCTTTCCTGTTCTTGGCAGACCTAAGCTATGGATCTTACTGCCTAGTCTCAGAGCAGGGCCCTGTGTGTCTTGTGACTGTCTCCTTCCTGTTCTGCTTGTCTCTTTTTTTTTCTCTTTTCTGGAAATTTACAGCCATATGCACCAGGATAACTGCAGTTGCTGGTGGGAAAGGTGTGCATTGCTGTGTGCATGCATTCACACGGACTGCTGTGTGCCAATTAAATATACCAATGTGTTAAGAAAAATGCCTTTCAAATTAAAATTTAGTAGCAAACTCCCCCTTAATTACTACTCATTAAAAATAATGTAACAGTCAGTAAAAAGCTTTGCCAAACAATAACAATGATCTTGTAGAACCTCATCATGGTGTTCAAGCAATACTTTGCCAAAGATCATTAATTGGGTATGTGTGAATTTTTATGTTCTTCTGTAATTTAGTTTTCAGTCTTCAACTGGAAAACCTGTTTTATCTGCTGAAGGGACATGCCGTGTGGATGACATGCTGCTTGAGGATGGGAAGAAATAGGAAGAAATATTTCTCGGTTGCAGTAGGACAGGAGAGACAGAAGCTAACCAGGCAGACTGATTTTCAGGGAASTCACTCAACTGCAGCAGTACCTGTGCTGGTGCCAGAAAGCAGCTTTGCTTCTCTGCCAGATGGGAAGTGATGACCCGGTGACAGGAGMTGGTAGGCAATCATTTTTCAAAGAACAAAAGAGTGAGTAACCAGGAAATGTTGAGGTGGATTGAAGAGCTGTGGGAAGGAGTTCCCATCTGTGTAGCTGGAGACATTCATCTGTCCAGAAGAAGGATGCAAAGAAGTTGCTGAGGTTCTGGTGGAGTGGGTGCAGTGCTGCTCAGCTGTGGGTCTGGAAGGGGCCCCAGAGATGCTGTGGCAGATGACATGTCCCATGGTCATGAGTGCTGCTTCTGGGCCTCCTGCTGCTTCAGTCTTGAAGCATCTGCTGCCAGAAAATGAGGGTGAGGAACAGAGAGTCTCCTCTCTTGATTGGCCATGGCCTAAATGATGAATATGTCACGGGGATCCCCCTTTAACCCTGACTGACAAGTGAAGGAGAATGTTTCTGCTGCTTATAGTACTGACATCTTTGTTCCTTTTCAGTAAAATGAAACATAGGTAGTTTTGTGCCATGAGCAAATGGAGGCCTTTGATGTGGTTGTGTATGATAAAGTTAATATGATAATATCAATGTACTTACAAGAAAGGCTTAGTATTGATGAATGTTTTTGCCAAATAGTCTTAACTGCTTTGTGATCCAGATACTGAACCATGTGGAAAAAACCCCCACAAGGACCTAAAAGTGAACAGAGAGGTTTCGTAACTACGTTTTTTGAACACCTTAAATATCCAAATCCTTGAATAGACTTTTATGAACAAAAAGCCTCTGAGTTTTCACACTAGAAGTCCTTGAAAGTCAGGTTCTTTCCTGCTTCACTGCCAAGGCCCAGCCCARCTTCTTCAAAAGCTGATAAAATTGCAAATGCCTGAAATGGGATGGAGAGCAGCAATACCTCTTGCAGCTGATGCATTCACAGTGGGGCACTCTAACAAAGAGGTAACAAGCAGATTACTATATATGATCTCAGGTGAGAGTAAATTACTGCAATTTTCAAAACTAAGTGTTGATGGAAGAGCTTTTAAACCTGCAGTTAGGCAGTTTGAATGAAATGTCAAGAGGAAATAAGAGAAGACTTTCATGTGGTATTAACTCCAAGGGTGGATGATGTGATTTTAAAGAGGGACTTAAAGATTAATGGATTTTGAGATTTTTTAACCTAAAAATACTCTGTATGGATGCTGAGTTATCCCATTCTTGCTGAGCATGCTGAGTGCACCAAGGGCTGTCTGTGCTTTAGTTCTGAAATGTCATTTGGGTGCCTTTGTCATTTGCTCCTGAATTTGAACTGGGCTTTACAGAACTTTGTAAACAGAAACAAATCTTCTCATTCTGAGGATTGATGCTAAATTATTTTCTTTCTTAAAGGTAATTAAGATAAATTTTGTCTGTGGTCATTGTAGAGTTAAGGAGAATTAGCTGAGTTGAGCAGATGTAAAGATGTAACAGATGTAAAGTAAGGCAGCCTCAGCTGTGGAAAGGGAACTTGAGGTCTGAAATTTGCTTTACTTTGCCAGAGCAGATCTAACAGACTCCCTGTGTGTGGAGCTGCCAAATTGAGAATCACACTGCCTGGGCAGGTAAGAAAATAAACAGTGAATTGTAGCCCTTTTAAGTATCAGCTGTAGGAGTGTCTCAGAATGGAAGGCACCCGGAACTGGAAGTAATTTCTCAAGTCTTGTCTGAATATTTGACTCAGTCCCAATCCCCCTTCAGTACCTGTGGGAATTCTGTATGGAGCAGGAATGAATAGAACACTTAGAGCATGCTGTAAATGTACTTCTTGAAGGGAGTTCAGCTTTCTTTATACTCTGAGTGCTGTCTCTGGACCACTTTTCCTCCCAACTGTCTGAAAAGCCTTCTTTTTTCCCTTTTTCTTTAGAATTCAAGCAACTCTCTTGTGCTTTCCAGGAGTAGCTGCCTGTTGAGGTGATGATGGTAAAGGAGGATTTTAGCCCGGGCCAGAGGGCTGCACAAGCTGTGCTGTGAGATGCCCTCAGTCACGTGGCTGGGCAGCTGCCTGCTCCTCTGCCCTGGCATGAGYGAGCTCTGTGTGCTGCTGAGCAGTTGATTTTCTTCAAAACCCTACAATCACATGCTGACTRGGGAGATCACTGTTCAGTCAGGGCAGGGTTGTAATTATGTTTAATGTATTAAAGGCGTAAAGAGCCAGAGTCAGTAATTTTTATGACCTGTGTAATGACAACCATAAAACCAGGAGATTTGGTTCCCCAATCACTTTTGTGCTCTTRTGCTTTGGAGTTGGGGATGGAAGAYTTAAAAATTAAATTTCAAATAGAACACATTTGGGGTTTTGATATAGTGACTTACTCTGTTTCTGCTTAATGCATTTTCTTGGATTTAAAACCTTTTTTCAAGCTGCTTGTTCCCTATTTCACTGGCCCCTGGGAAGTGGCTTAAGCACACAACAACCACAGAGAGGCAAAAGGGCTTTGAACAAAGACTTTTGGCCTTTTTTGTGTTCTGGGGACATACAGTTGTTGGAGTAGGAGGATGACCTGGGTCATGAAGGTCAGCCCTCTGCTATTATGGGTAGCCACAGCATTAAATGTCTTTGATAAATGCATCCTGTACTGTCTCAAAGCTAATTCCTTTTCAGCCTTTCCCTGTTTCTGTTAGAAGGTTGTTCTTTCTGAGGGTTTCTAATCCTTCTTATTTCAAGCCTAAACTTATTTACAGTGAGTTGATACCTGCTTGGGTATATTTGCTGCCCTGAAGGCTTGCCAGTATTGCTGGCAGCAGCAGCCATGCCTGACCCGATGAACCATGGCTGTCTCCAGTCTGTGTTGCAGTCTCTGTGTTTTTCCCCTGTGTCACACCCCATTGTTCCCTCTGTGCTTGATCTGGAAGGTGTTGCCCATCATTGTGTTTTGGTGATCCAGCCAAACAGCATCCCAGGGCTGCTGGATATGCTGGTGATAGAAATAAACATAAACAGAGGAGCTGATGGGGCCTCAGAGCTGAAAAGGCATTTGAGGCTTTCCTGTTGCAACAGCAGTGGTAAAGATTGTTACAAGGAGCAAATCCAGCAAAGGGAGGCTTGATTTAGATCTCCTCACTCGGTTTAGATCTCTCTCACATCTAAGACTGTGATCCTTAGGCCACTTGGTCCTGCTGTGCCTCAGCTGATCCTCCTGGGCTGCCACATGGTGCACATAGCACAGCACTGGACCAGTTGGGGAAAKCATGTGGCAGACACCAGGACATCTCAAATGGGGCAAAACGCCTGTGTTCAGATGAAAATGTCTGTGGATCTTAAAAGTTCTCTTTCTGGACATTTTTGTTAGTGTATCAGCATTGTGATGCACTTAATTATAAGTACAAAGATTAACAGTAAACCTATTTTGAGACTTGTAGTAAAGAGAAAACCAGGGAGAGCAGGTTAAAAATTAAAACAAACTGAACAGAACTTGCCTATGTKCCCTTTATACAAAAGCCTCTCTCCATGCTTTCCCCAAATATCTAGCACATCACCATTAATAGATTATTTTTCTCTGTATTTGTTGTCTGTTGTGAAGCTTTGATTGTGGAAGTTTTGCATCTCATGTGGTGAGGCTGTTCATATGAAGAAAGGRCATTAGTATAAGGAAAAACTGAGGGCTGGGTCTCAGAGACTGCAGGGTCATTAGGCTGGAGGCCAAATTTCTGGTGTTTACAKGTAATATCAATGCTTAATTAATATGTTACAACAATGACAAATACTCATAACCATCTCATTAAAGTCCTTCTCCTTGTATTACATTCCCTGTTTAGATTTTAATTTAAAAAGTTTTCTTTCGACTCTGCTTTCTTTAGACACAGTTTGTCAGTTAGCAGTGCTTGATGAAAACTGTCAGAGCATTAATGTRCCACAGGTTTTGTGCCTCACCTTCTCCCCTCGAGGTGAACCATTGTTTAACTGAGCAGCTTTCACGTCTGCAGACTCCCCTGATTTATTTCATGCAAGCCCTTTGTAGCTGTGTTGTTACTATGRCAATGAGAAAACATAAACAGAATAAATGAGTAATGGTGATAAGGAATTGTTAGCTGGCAACAGAGATGATACATTTTGACCCTTTGTGAGATTTCTTTGTTGTTGTCTAAGGACAAACAACAAAGGAAAGGGATGGATTTCATCTGTCACAGGGAYGGCATCCAGGTGGAGAATATGAGTTGAGAAGGGGTGCATTAACTCCAGGACAGCCTTAGGCCTTTGGTACCTCTGACAAAACTCTGGGGCCCAAAAATTTGTTCAGAAATGTTGGAATGAAGACACAGAATTAGTTGCTCTTACTCTCTTCTGGAATGTGAGCTGTTCTGGCTGTTGGGGATGAGTAGAATGCACCTCAKTCAAAAGACAGAAGCAGCAGTATGTTTTATTAATGTGAAATAATAATTTGACAGCATTCAATAAATTGGATGGTATTTAATAAAATTTAACAGGGCTTGCTACAAGTTAGTAAGTTTGATGGCAAGGTTCACCYTATTAATTACTGGGTGGAAGAAACATCAAAAGGAAAATTGGATTAGAATCTGGTTAGAATGATTCACACAGAGACCACAGACCTTCCTGTTGAGTCACAAGGTTCAGAGTGGACCCCCTTGCTTTCTAAGCTCCTTATGGACTCTGGGTGCAACTGGGACAATCTTAGTCTCAGACTTGGACAAAGGGATAATGTAGTCAAATGAAATTGTCTCTATTAAGTTTATGCAAATGAATATTGAGTAGCTACCTAGATTAATAATGTTTCATTCGAATTAATTCAGTGTGCTGCCAGTCACTCACTGAGGGGATCTCTCTGCCTTGGGCAGGGAAGGCTCTCTTGGGTAAGGAATCCCAAACCTGGASAGGCATCCCTGCTCAAGGGGAGCTCATGGGTGCTGCAGTTCAGCTCAGCTGAGGGAGAGCTCAGGGTAATATTTATAGAGTGAATTAGTTGGCTGTTAGTCAATAGTATAGGAGAATACACAATTTTGGTTTAGCTCTGCTATCTTGTTCTGTACTTGGGTTATCTGGCATTTTTGGGCTTTGAGACARCCTTTCACAATATGTTTCTGAGGCATGTTCAGTCCCCTGTGTGTGAGCCAGGACTGCCAGCCCCAAGCTGACACAGGCACTGGGGCTTGCTGCAGCTTCATCAGCATGGACCAAAGCACAGCCTGTGGTCAGGCATGCCTGCCACACTGCCCCAGCACTCTGCAGGAATTAGTTGTCATCTGTAAAGCGTTGGTTGGATTGAACCTTTCGCATTTKGTCAGCTCCTGGGAGATGGCAGCTGCCAGCAGCTCCTCCCCYCTGAGCAGGAGGAAGGGCAGTGCCACTGAACCTGCAGGAGCAGGACAGGGTGTGACCAGGGGCCTCTCAGATCTCACATCCCCAGGGTCCCTGCTGAGCCAGGGCTTGGCAGCACAGCCTTTGCCACARGCCTGCACAGTGCTGACCCATGAACTGCAACCTGCTGCTCTGGGGGCACTCCAGAAAATGGAATTGCTAAGTCATGTGCGCAGTTAGTGAGGAAAAAACAAGAGTTCACTCATACAAGAACTGAAGTTATGTTCAAAGCACAGCCCCTGTGAGGCTCTCTGGGGGCTCTGCAGGGGCAGCTGCTGATGCTTTCCTGCATCCCTCAGGCAGGCTCTGTGCTGACTGCTCCTTCATATCTGTTAGAAATGCTGCAGGGCGTGTAGAGCTGTGCATCAAGGATTTCTGCTGCAATTGCACTCAGAATGAATATTCCAAGTTAATTTCAAGTTTAGATCAGGTTTGCCCATCTTTTTATTTTGCCCTGACTTTCAAGGAGTAAGGTGTTGCCCAACAGAAGCTAAAGTACTAAAAACTCACCATCCATGTTACAATTGATTTGAAACCTAGGGATTAATAATTGCAAAAGCAGTGAAATAATGAATAGTGACTTTATAGCTTTCCAGTGTAAACAGATGACGAGATGGATGCTGAGCCTGTGTGTTGCCATTGTTGCCTTTCTTTTTTTAAGGACTGTTAATTTTATTATCATCTGTTAGGGAGTCTTGAGCTTTATAGCACACGTAGAAAGCTGTTTGCCGTAGTTAGTTGCAGCTGTGAAAAGTGCAACTTCCAAAATAATAGTCAAAAAAGTCAGGTCCTCACCTGGGGGTGTCTTTGCTACTACCACTACTCATATTCATTAATGTAATATTCTGATGCCCCTTAATTAGGCYTCTTTGAGTGATGGTAACAGCAATAAACTGTTGGTGCACTAAAAGCACTTTTGCCTCAGAAGACATGGARCTGAAGTTAACAAGAAATGCTAAGTTCAAGACCAGAACTACTGGAGGTGTTTTTCTTAGCATAAAAGTTGCAAAATCTAGGTATATGTTAGCCTGAATTTATGGTTGGCATGTGCAATATAAGGCATAGTATTGTAATGCAAAAAATGAATTTATTGTTTGTAGACACTCAAAACCTATTTGTATGATATAAAACACAGTTTTCTGCTGGGACAGCTCAGACACAGGACTGTGAGAGCTGTGGCCAGGACTACGTTTACCTTTTTGTTTCTGATGTATCTGAGAAAACTGGTCCATTGTATCTCTCAGAGAAGCTGTGCTGAGGAGCAGCACATGCCTCACATCTCCTGAGCAGGGCCAATACCAAGGAGTCCTCTCCACAAAGATTCCCCTTGGACAAACAGAGACCTTGTTCATTGCATTCTTGGTCCAGTGATAGCACCTTCCAGAAGCTGGGATAAATGAAAGTGGGAAGCTTTGGAAGTATACAATAATGACAGTTTCTTGGTAATTTGCAAGAGCTGTTTAATGTATAGAAAGTAGAACAAAGAAATGGAMTACAGACTTATCAGTATCAAATAGATTTATAGATACAAATGTATGTATAGATTTATTTCCTGTTATCCTGAGAATACTTACTCCATCCTCCTTGGCTTAGTTGCAGGAAAGTCAATGTATTGCTTTTGAGCCATTAAGTTAAAACCACAGCTTCCCAGCAGATAGAAATTGCTCTCTTTTCAACAGGGTTCAAAGTTAACCTGGTCCTGTGCAGTACCTGCACACAGCTTTTAAAAGCTGCAGCTGATCACAGGCATGATTTCATATTGAAGCAGTGTTGTACTCTCTGACCATCCCCTTAGAACAAGCCAAGATAAAAGAAACATTTTTTCCATTTTAAGCAGTTATTAGGCRTTATGCAACTATTTCCTTTATATTTTCTAGTTTGCCAGAACCTCATTGAGTTTAAGTGTGGTAAGTGTGGCTAGTCTGTTGTTTTCCAAAAAGCTTTTCTCTATCTGTTTATGAATCTACAAAGACTTCATTTATGAGTTTGTGTGCTCTGGGGGTGTCAGTAAGCACTAACTGAGATTTATATTTTGTTCTGAGATGTCTGTGAGAAGTGTAATTACACAGTTACATCCTGCTRGGATTTCTAGTGTGTTTACTAGAGTGCGTAGTCAGTCCCAGCTCTTGTAATAAACAGTGGAATTCTCTCTTTGGGGACTGACAAAATCAGTCCAAGTGCAATCCTAAGAGTAAGATGTAATTTCTACAATGTCTAGGTTGTCTGATTGAAAATGAATGTCTGTTGTAAACTGGTGTGCAACACCAGGCTGTGTTTCAGCAAGAACTTAAGCACAAGCTTAACTTTAAATTGTCTTGATTGCAATAAGATACATTTATGTGCTGGACGTGCAGAGCCTTGGTTTTCAACAAAAKGCATTCCATGGGAGTCAGTGCCTGTGTTCTCCCTAGGCATTTGCTATAAACTGGGATTCAGGATTGTCAGAKTCACCCTCTGTGTCCAGCTGTGTGTGCCTGCACCCCTCGGCAGTCCCTYCCACAAGTTCTGCTCAAACTAGTTTGGACTATTGCTCAGCAGTTGTAACTGATACAGCTACCACAACAGGGCWTACAACCTTTATTTGTGGCTTTTAAAATGTTTTTAAATGCTTTGAATTAAAGAAAAATAACAAGTCCTTCACCTTTATGAACTAATCAACCTTCAAATCTGAGAAGGGAATAAATAATTAGTTTTTAGGAACAGTATGCTTCAAATTACATAAAAGAATTATGTCCAGTACATAAAAGAGCACAGTGTCTGCCATGGACCTATATTCACCCAAAGTAAAGGATAAAAAGAACATAKTTGTGAGATATTGGTTCTTCTGTAATATTTTAAGGAATCATTACTATTTTTATTAGATCATACTGTTAGGTGGTTTGTTTTTTTTTTTTTACCAGCCCATCTTGAAAGCTTCCAGTTACTGTGTTCTGAGGCTATTTCTTGAGAGTTAATTATTTGGCTCAAATGTTTGCTTATATGAGCATGATTACTTTATCTGTGGCCCTCTTTTAGGAAGCTTAGGTTCACTGTTCATTCATTATTTTCCTTCCTAAGTTCAATTTTTGTGCTTCTCTTGCAGTCTGGACTCTTTTTCCCCTGAGCAGACAGATTTCTTTATCCCCACCTTTAAATGGCATAACATCATGTCCTTGCWAGTCATTCAGTGTGTTCATGTAGCCAGAAACATAGATTTTTTTGTACCAGCTCTTCTGCGATGTTGAAGAATTTTTAAGTATACATTCCTAGTGTATGACCTCTTTGGCTGTATGGTGATTATTAATATTACAGAAGCAGCTAAGAGGAAATGACATCAGTAGATAAGATGAACTGTGCAATAGCAAAAGCTTTATTCACACTGAATACACTATTCATTTGCACAGAAAGATCATTTCTCAATTCAAAGAGGAATATTCTAATTTAAGTCTAACTTCAGCCATATGTCAAAATCTCTACAGAAACAAAGCTTACCACTGTGCAGTGATCCTGTAAGAAACACATTCCCCTTTGTGGATGGGCACATGGTAGGTGCATCCAACTCTTGGAGCTCTTGTTTTTCCTGACAAGAACTCTTTTTATATCAGAACATATTTCAGTTCAGTCAATTTGCTAATTTAATGTAAAGTGACCTGAAACAGGGGAAATTGGGGAAATACCATAGTTAGTGGTCTTCAGATTCACTCCCCTCTACACCCAGGCTGGGTTTTTATTACTAATTTAATCTTATTAACAGGTGCTTTTACATTACATTGAAGAAATAAAATTCCAAAATGCACCTCCATGAAACAAAATCATACCTAGAAATTTAATTGAACRTGGGGGATAATGACAGATCCCAGGCACAGAAAGTAAAAGGAGTTCTCTGCTTAGGTGCACAGGAGAAAGCAGGAAACAGTGCCTGCTGAATCAATCTTAGCAGTATGGCATTGTGGAGATAGCTGGAAAACATTTTGTGTTTTGTGGCATACCTGCTAGTCTGAGGCCTCAGACCACTGAAAGGGGGAGGGAATTTCTGTAGAAACTGCTCTCCTTTGTGCCAGATCCCATAGAGAAGAGTGAGTTACTAACCCCACCACAGAATGCTCAGCACAGCCACCCACCCTTCCCATGCTGTGCTTGCACACAATGGGATTCCATGGTTTCTTTTAGATTTAAAACCACGGGCTGCCTGCCCTTGGTCACCTCTGTTGGTATAAATCAGACCCTGACAATGSAAGGCCCTAAGTCAGTGGGCCCCGTGGTAGACAGGCTTGGACAGTCRTGTGTCTCCACTCAGGTTGTGTCACAGCACCACCGTCACTGCTCCTGCAGGTCAGAGCAAGGTCTTTTTCCCTAGCCACAAGCCTTAGGGCAATGAAACATTGGAAAGGGAGTTATAGCAAAATAATGATTTCATCCTGAAGCCATGTGGGGTTTGCAGAAAACCTGTCTTCTGACAGGACTGACTTCTTGACATTGTTGGCACRCCCAGGTGAACATCATTCTCTGATAAACACTTTGGAGTTCCAAAGGTTGATTTGCTTATTCTTGGAAGGTTTTGCCAGTGATGTATGTACTTCTAATTTCACCTTGTAAGCAAAGAGAGAAGAGGATTGGGAATGATCAGCTTCAAAGGGGAGTTTGTTTTCTAAGCTCTGAATTCTTACATTCAAACCGAGGAGTCAGGGAAGAATGACAGAACTGGTGCAAACTCATCCTCTGCTGAAAGAACAAATTAATTGAAGCCAGGAGGATTCTGATGTAGGTAGAGTGATGAGTGAAAAACAGTTTTGTTTTGTTTATAGACCTGCTGGGTTTTATTGGCATTTGTTGYTCTTTGAGTGCGTGTATTTATTTATTTTTGCCTAGTTGTTTGTTAGCCTGTAGCTACTTGCCAGGATTTAGGAAGAACCAAGTTTGCTGAAATCACTGGTTATATTGCAGATAGACTTGGCCCAGTGTGTTTGCCTTGTCATTTGACTGCATTGTTGACATGGTTATYGGTGTGTCTTCCTCCCCTCGATTATGTAGGACATTTTCTGTCTCCAAAGAGAGGAGAATTTGGCAAGGAGARCTGAGAAGCATCTGGCTCTTTCCTGTTGTTCTCTCTCTCTGTTACTGAGAGTAGGGCAGTCTCATGGACAGCTCTAAATTTAGCTGCTAATTTTTGTCTTAGGAGTCAGTTCTGCTTAGATTTTGGCTAGAGGGGATACCTGGATGAGATGAGCATCCTGGGTTTGGTACCTAATGAATTGCATCCCCTGGGAATATCCCTGTGTATTTTCCCTAAGATCCCCAGATGTTTCCAGGTTATAAAGCCCCAGCTAAGTCCTGATCTGACTTGTTTGTCAACAGTTTAAGAACTAGTTCATAATTGGACTTAATTTCTCTACATCCCTTTGAAAGGGATAGTACAAATCGCAAAACTACATGCCTTGGCGGTCTCTCTAGATGTAGATGTGCAGGCAAGAGAGTTTTTCCAGGGGTTACCATCTTTCTTGACACAGCTGATTGGAATTCATTGGTGAAGCTCCATGTTTGTGGTCACTGGTCAAATATTACTTGTTGCAGTTAAGAGACTGGAGAGAATGCAGTTAAGAGATGGGCAGAATGGCATTCTGTTGGAGCAAAAACGTCCTCCCTTACATTTCCTTCCTGCCTGATGTAACCTGGCTTTGAACAGCCTTCATTGCATGCCTACCTGAGAGGTTAATTTTTTTGGATCACATTTGGCATTTGCCCATAGCTGGAAAATATGAGAGCAGAYTGCACAAAGCAAACACTGAAATCCAAAAGGGAGATGTCATACCTACTGTGTGGTTCTACAAAGTATTTACACAAGTTTATARGTTATATGTCTGTATAGCCATTATATATACAAGACTGATGGTAGTATGATCCTAATGAAGTGGCACYTGCATTACTGGTACTGCCTTCCATACTTTCACTGAAATTTACCCTTTCTACTCAAATCAACTTTTTGTGTGTTCTAAAAGAATRAGAATATTTGCCAAACATGTAGAATATCAACAATATGAATTCTCAAAAACTATGTTTTCAGGGTCAGAAAGGTAAGGACTTGGAGTTAGATGTTAAGGTGTAGCTCCTGGATTTCTAAGGAGCGTCTCCAACTTGCATCAGGCCAAGATCTCTCCCTGTTTCATTGAACAGTAATTTTCATGCAAAACACACCAGACATCACAGGATTCCAGTAGTTCCGGCCTATTTCTCTGCTGCTGCTAGGAAGTTGTTTACTCTTTTGTATCACTCTCTGCTGACGTCTGCTCACTGAACAATGTCATCAAATTTCCTGTTTTTTGGCTTGTGGAAAGCAGCTCCCCCACCTTCTGCTCGGGCCTTGCCGCGTGGAGCTCTGTGGAGCGGATGCACCCAGCAGACAGGATGCAGGGTTAAATGCAGCAGAGCTAAATAAATAAAGTAGGTGYTCACTTGTGAACTAGGGGGATAAAGCTGACAGCTCAAACATGGAGCACTGATAAAATACTTGTTTCAGGTTGTGGGGGGTTTTAATGGCTTTGGGATCTTTTTCCAGGAGTTTATGTTAGCAGCTTCCTGAAGCAGCCTGAAATAGTTTCTGATGTGGTGCTGTGTGATGTATGTGTGGAAACACCTCTGTCAGGTGCTCACAGCACGCTGCTGCTGTGGTTCTGCAGGCAGAGGGGCTGCCAGCAGTGTGTCCATCAGTAGCTCCTCAGCTCCTCAGCCTGGTGCTGAGCCCAGGGATGCTGACACTCTGCCAGGGGCTGATCCCTTTACCTTTTGGGTTTGCTTCTGGCCMCTGCCACAGGGCATTAATTTCCACTTGGGAAAGCACCAGCAATGAGCAGAGCAGACCTTTGTTCAACAGGTCTATCAGACAAAGTTTGGGGTGCTTTCATTGATAACACCAACATTGTCATATTGGCCTCCTGTCATCCATAGCAAGAGGGAACACCTATTGTTAGAAACCCACCCAGCCTTTGTGAAATAGGGGATGCTGTGTCTTTTAGCTGAGTCTTGTGCTTCCCTCTCTTCTGTAGGTCTGTCATGCTCCCCCCAACTTAGTGTTGSTCTGTCTTGAAATTCAATTTTTCCTTTCTCCCAAGAGCATTTGATCCCTACATGAAAACAATTTTTGTAAGGATTCTCCTAAGATCCTTTATTAGAACAAAACAAAACAACACCCCTCCAAAGAAACAAACCAAAACAAACCTAAAACACTTCCCCCCACCCCTCCCTTCCCCCACCAGACCAAATACCAGAAAAATAAAAATCCCACTACATAGAACATTTGGAATCAACTTGCAGAGCACTGAAAAAATGCAGGAGTATCTGATGACAGACAAAACTACAGGGTATGCTGGAGTGATTTATAGGAACTATCCCACCACTGGGGGCATTGAGTTTGTCTTAGTTTWTTAAAGGTTTTTATTAAGGTAGAGCCAGAACATTTTACTTGCTGCCTTTCTCTACTAAATTCAGTTTTGTTGCAGTGTCTCACTGATGCTTGCAGTAACTGGAAATAGTCTGAGTATGTGAAGTACTGAGAGTGGAGCATGTGGGCTGGCGCCTCATTGAAATGCTGAGTTCTTGTCATCACTTCTGACATCTTCATGCTTGGATCTCTGCAGAGACAAAAATGCTGTTTGCCTCAGAGTATCTTCCATTATAATGAGAAAGGAATATGAGAGGGTTCCCTTGCAACACCAAGTTCCTGTTCTTGCAGCATCCTGCATCCAGAATGGGGCCCACAGTCAGCATGTAGAGAACTGGACTGGATGCAGTGCCCAGCCTTGGGTGCCTGTGAGAATCTGCCTTACATCTCCAGGTGTGGGCTTGCATTCTGAATGGGCTTGTCTCAATAAAATCATTCCAATGCCTAAACATGAACATTTTCCAAGACGGGCTGCCAGGTTGGATAAGATGTGGCTGACTTGCACCTCAGTCAGTTAAACCCTTGCAGTGCACACCTTGCACTGCACACAAATGGAAATAAAGAAGTTGATCTAGTCCCTGGTACAGACCTGCCCAYAGTGCAGGACCCACACCAGTCACCTCCCAGTTTGGAGCAAGCACTGTCTGCTGAGGGGGCTCAGGAAGGAACAGGTGAGGAGATGGCTGCAGACAATGAGTGCAGTGCCTAGGCAAAGGTAACACTTCAAACAATTGGCAGGGGTTTCTATCTCTGTTTGTCCTCTGCCCTTCTTCCTCTCTATGGGAATGTATTCCCTGTTCTCTAGGTTTTCTGAGGTTCATCCTGTGTCTTTGTGCCTTCCCATCAGATAACAGTGCTGCTGTTTGATTCTTTTGACCTCTGCCCCCCACCCCCATTACTATTCTGTTTGCAGAACTGTCCCCTTAAATTTCCCCTGTGCCCTTTTCCATTCCCCATCCCTGTCTGCCAATTTGAACCTCTAATGGTGCTACAGCCAACAAAAATAACCTTGAGGGTTACATTTCCTCCGTGGCAAAGGTGGCCAGAGCTCCCCATTGCCTGTGTGGATGGAGCCCTGCATAAGTGGGGAGAGGGYGCCAGGGGGGCTGTGCCCCCCATGCCCTGCAGAGCTGTCTGCACTGGGCTCTGCCAGCCTGGGGGCCCAGCAAGCCTGAGGCACTCTGCTCCTTACCCTGCAGYGGGAGAGCTCAGCAAATTGTGTCACCAGGGCATCCGAGCACCAAGCTCCTGCCTGGGGCCCTTGACAGGGAAGCCAAAGGGCTCAAAATCTGAGCCTCTGCCTCCTGCTCCTGGCTAAATTTATTCATAACTTGCCCTCATGGAGATTTATAAGTACAGGTGCAAGCTAAAGCTCCTGAAAAGATGTCACTCATTTTATTTCTAACAAACAAATTCCAGATGTTTGCCTCTAACTCCCCCAGTGCTGATATGAKCAGCTTGGGACTCCAGTTGTTCAGTGTTATGTTAGATGACAGAGTGAAATGAATGCTCACCATTGCCAGTGGTTTGCAGTCAAAGGGACACAAGTTTTTCTAACAAGATGAAGCTGAGAGAGTTCCAGATGAGACTGGGAGGGTTGGGAAAACAACTGGCTGGCACTGCAATGACAGAACAGTAGTAACTAGATTTAAAAGAAAATGAAAATAATCTTGTATGACAGAAAAAGTGGAAATAATGGAACATTTCAGAAAGTATGCTATCATGTACTGCAAAAAATAGGTCTATACTTATCATAAGGTGTTTCTTGGTGCAGACTGAAAAGCTTCTTAAGTGGGAAGCATTGATTTGCATAGTGCTGCTTGCAAAGGCTCTAACTTAATTCTCAAAGTCAGACTTGGGGGAGGAAGTGTTTTTCTTTGACTGGCAGAGCCAAGAGATTATTCTTACTCTAGAAGAAAATAGCAAGGCAGTCCAATRGTAGACCTGGTAACTCTATCTGTCCTATGTGCCACGCAGATTAGAAAAAAACAGAATGGGCTAAAAATACAGAGCAGCGTAATTGCAAAGCAAAATCATCASTTAAGCTATTAAGTTGTCATAAACACTGTAAAATTCTGTCTAGAAACTTGGTCTGAAGTAGAAATGTAATATGTGCAGTGTGAGTTGTGGCACCCATGGCTTCACATTTACAGTATCAGAAAAATATTTTACCTAACACGGGCATGTTTATCTTGCAAAAAATTTAAATTTGTTTTAAATGTTGTAAGCAGTTTTCATTTATGGTACAAGCAAGCCATGCTTCCCTTCCTGAGGAGCACGTGGGTAGCAATGGCAGGGCTGTGTTATTGAAGAATACAAATGGGCACGAGGCTGGAATACCACACACAGTGGGTTGGCAATGGATTTGTTGSATTTGTCTGACAAAGGAACTCCCAGGTGATCAATTAGTCAGCATTCAGGGCCAGCTGGGCAGAGAGGGAAGGACACAGAGTCACGATGGACCTTGGTTTGTACAAGTGCCCTCTGTAGCTTTCTGTGGAGCTCAGAAAAGGAGATGTGCAAGGATACAGAATGCCAGCAGCAGATGCCCCAGATAACCTCTTCCACTTGCAGGAAATTGTCACAAAACCACTGCAAATCTTGCTTGCTTCATCTGGAAAGTATTTCTGGGTACAACCTCATACTGTGGCCTACAAATTTTGTTACTCTGTTTTGGTGGGGAACATACTGTGAGTAATTTATGTCTAATGGAGTAGTGGTTTGATGCCACCTCTAATGTGTTCCTGCTGTTTCACATAAGGAGTGGGGTTTTTTTGTTGGAATATATTTGAAAGTTCTCAGCAAAATTAGATTACAGAATATGMCTGGATTAAATTATGTGTCTCACAGTATATTCTGAAGTCATCCAGAGTATGAACATATTGGTTCAAATTAAGCAGTGAAGGAAATAATTAGAACTGTGGTGTTCCATGGTAGGTGCTCAGACTGTACGTGGTAGTGGCTCATAGAGTTAGTCAAAATATATTCCTGCTGCAACCCATTACTAAAATTATAAARTTCAACACTGTGCAGCACACCATTTGTTTTGTCTTTAGAGGATGAGGACAAAAGAGATGCAGAAAAAGCTGCTAACCACACAAATATGAATGTGGTAAGAACATTTGTCCTGGCTTAAAGGAACATGCAAACACATAAAACAAGTCAAATGAAATTTCCCAGGATTGAGGAAAGCTTCCATAATTAAGGACACTGTTCTCTCCTTCATCTATAGTAAGTAATTACAGATTTATGCTCAAAGTTCATAGAGGAAGAAAAAGAAACCAGGTGAAATATCTGAGTAATAAACTTTTAAAGTGTCAGATCTATGTCATTCTTCAGTGAGTTTATAGGTTTACTTTTGTTTTTAAATTCTCAAAGCAACCTRTAGTTTTACTGTAGTTTTATTTGAACTGTTAATAAATTGAGTCTGGTTTTTAATTTCTGTTGCTTACATGTGAGACATTACACTTTACACTAAAAAACTATTTATCTTTGATATTTAATTTATTTGTAATGGGTCATATTTACTGATTCACACAGGCTATCTTTCCCATTGAACTAGTTTGTAGAAATGCAGTATAATTTTTATGGAAAGCAATAGTTTTGTTTTATTCTAGTTCTGTGAATTTCCAGCTACGTTTTGTGTCCTAGAAGTCTGGCTGAGCTCAGAGTCAGCCCATGGAACTGCACTAAATTGCATATTTCATTAGTAGAATTTTTCTGTTTGCTTTGGACATTCTTCCCAGTATTTCGTAGCCTGGGGGAAAAGGCAAAAGAAAATACATGAGTACAGTTGGTTTTTGACTCAGCTTTGCTGGAGATACAGAGGAGTTTCTCTTCTGCCTGTTGCAGGCAGGGCTGAGGAAGTCTGAGTCCCCGCAGTTTGGTCATGCAGACCCAGTGTCCATCCTCCCCAAGGGAGGACACCGAGGCTTGCAAATTAACATTTCCTGCTAAAATTTCTGGTAAAAGCTCCCAGCCAGAGCTATCAGCAGTCTGGATCACTGTCTGGGAAGAAGCACTTGGTGCAGGGGAGGAAGAAGGAAATGGTGACTGTGAACTTGTTAATGGTGTCGCCAGACAGGACTTTAATGTCTGTTTTCTCTTGTTTGTTCTTTGGCATAAAGCTTTCATGCTCTCAATAGAAGGCCCAGGGCTGCTGCATCCTCTCCTTAGGAAAACCAGCAGAGTGGGGAACATATTCTGGGTAGTTGCAAAACAGATCAGACAGGCTTGGTTAATGCCAGAATTCGGATCTCGAGGGAGATTGATTTTGGACAGAGGCCAGCTTTCCTTGCAGCTAATTATGGGGGTTTTGCATAGGTGGACACTATTTAGTTATTTAATGTGTAAGTGGAGCCACTCTCTTCCACAGCGCTCCTTCTTTTAGTTCATCATTGTTATCCAAGTGGAATGAGGATGTCGCTGCCTGACTGGAAGTGCCAGTTGGAGCTCTGTTCCCTGTGACACAAGAGCCACCAGTGCACAGCCCCAGAACTGGTTCCTATTGTAAAACATTTGTGCCCCTCTCCGTTGCAACATCAGACCTTTTGAGATGAGACAGATAAATGTAGGTGTCAATAAAATTGTGCAGAAGGTGATAGGCACCTGCTGATCCTAATATTTGAGAAGTTGTTTTTGCTGCTCTAGTCTCGGCTCGGCTTGGCTCAAGTTTTGCAGTCCTTGCAGGGAGGAGCAGAGAATCTGCTTGTTTCAGAGGCAGCACATGGTGCTGCTGTTCAGACAGGCCCTGTGGAAGGGCCCACTCAAGGGTCTGAGGACTGGGAAACCTGAGGAGTCTCATAAAGCTGGAAAAAAAAATTCTGATACCCACTCTATAGTGTCTCTTGAAATGACACGTGAAAAGTCCACATCTGCTCGACCAAATGCACCTTTCAGGCACTGCTTATAAGCCTTCATGGTTTATAGAGCACTTGTGCTAGGCAGTATGCAGGTGAACACGTGTTTACATTAAAGATTTACTCAGTGTTTTTGCATCTTCTCTTCTTACCCCCCCCCCTTACAGATCTTTGCAGACCTTTCAAACTTTGTGACTGCAGCAGCTCTCTGTGACAAAGCTTCACTGATGCCATGCAACTTGTAAAAGTATTTGATGCAAGTATCTCCAGATGTTATCTCTCTTTCCTGGAAATCTCTAGGTTAAATAATTTATATGAGGCTATTCAACACGTATAGATTGTTATCTGGATAATTATGGCCTGTGTACTCAGTTTGAGGAATGCTAACATGGTACCTGGAGAGAGTATGTTTGGACAGTAGGGCAGGATTTAGTCTTAAGTGGATATTTGATACCCAGCTGGATTTGTTTCCCAGTTAAGGACTGCAATGTCAGAGTGCTTTATGGGCTTCCTTGATGATGGGCTGTTTATCAAAGAGCTGCCTTGTGGGAGGCTCCTGTGCTGAGGCCTTGCCTGCCCCAGCTTTAACACTGAGAAACTTTACTAGGAGTTGCTAATGTATTGATTGCTTCTGCGTTTCTATGGAGAAAATCATGCTGCTGGTACAAAATAATAATTTATTTTGTACCAGCAGCATCTCCTTTGGCATATCTAGCAGTTCTTTTGTAAAGGAAATGGTACTCGAAGGCAGGAGATGCAGAGATTGCTTTGCATCAAAGATAATAGTATAATTACACAKATTCTTTCATTTAAATGAAATAAAATGGAGTGTGCCTACCACAAATCCAGATAGAGTGAAATTATATTTATGAGAAAACTAGAATGAAAAACTGCTTTGTTGCAATAAATTCTACTTAATTGCAGTTCTGATCATAATGAAAATCCCACTTTATTAAAGACATGCAGAGTTAGRGGGATTGGCATAACTGTAAAATGGTTCTATACTTGAGGAAAAAAAACAAAAACGTGATCCCATCCCAGGCGTGTGATGTTTAACGAGCCCTGCGGGCTGGCGGCAGCGCTGTGTGTTACTGCACCGGAGTCCGGCAGAAAACCGGTGTCAGGTTGCAAACTACCCGGTAGGTCCCCAGGAATGAAGAGGCATCTGTATTTGGGGAAGCCAGTCACTCMTCCCCTCTGCCAGTGGAGTTCCCAGTGGTCAAAAGAAAGGGATGCCCAGGACTCTTAAATATTTTTGTCTGTTTTCATCCTTCTCATAAAACCTGAAGTTAGTCTGTTGCATTGGTTATAGCTGTGAACAAGCAAAATTAATGCTAAACCTTAGAGTGAAAAAAAGAATGTTCTACTGTGAATTTCCTCAGGTTTTTTTTTAAAGACATCTTGAATATGCCTGCAGTCTCAAGTCTTCATTTGCTGGAGACAAAATTCCCTATTTAGAAAAGGTTTGACTGCCAAGAACTCCTCTTGATTTTCTCAAGTGTCAATTGACAATTCCACTCAGTCTGAGAAACATGTACTCAATAGACAAAAATACAGTTATGTTTATTATCAGTAATGAACATTTCTCCTTTGCTCTGCTGGCTGCTGTCCCACTGACTTTRCATTTATTCTCCCTGCAAAATCCCATCTCAGAGCCAGCACCTTTGTTGGYGCTCAGAGCAGTTCCCAGGCAGGGCACTGGACAGAGCAGAGGTGAGTTTGTGCACGCTGAAGGTGGGCAGAGCACATCCCTTGAACCCCAAAGAATTCTGGTGATGCCCAGCAGGTTCCCAGGCACCTGAGTGAGCTGTGTGAAGGTGTTGTGTGTGGCACATGGCTGGGAGAATAGGGAAGGAGGAGGAGAAGGAGGCAGCTTTGTGCTGTCACCATCCAGTCTTGGAGGAGTGAACTGGCACACCCAGGATCCCACTTCTGCACAGGCTGGAGAAATGTGAGATAAARACAACAGATGGCAGCAGGTAGAAAAAATTACCGTGGTCAGTAAAGGCTGAACTGTCAGCACACAAAATGTGTTACTAGTGACAATAGAAAAGCAAGTTTATTCCTTAACAAATGGAGGTTTAGGACAAAATGGAGATCTTATAGGAAGCCTAGCAGATCTACTGGCTGAATTCTGCTATTTTTGGGCTGTACTCTCTTGCTTTGCTTGGTCTGTTTGTGACGACTGCASTGTTGGTAGATCAAGCCATGAAAAGTTTGTCTGGCATAAAGTAGCTGGAAAACTTCCTGGTAGACTGGAACTTCCTTTTAGTCAGATGAGTCTGTTCAAATCCAGATGGTTCAAAGAAAACTGTCAMTGAAATTCATATTCATAAGGAAAAAGTGAAAACTGATAATGGAGTTCTGTTGTATTCTGATGCATGTTTAATCCTCTCTAAAATAAAATTAATAAGTGGTATCCACCAGAAAAAAAGAAAACTAGCTGACAGATAGGAAACAGATTAGCACTTACTGCTATACTTCAGGATCCTGCAGAATCACAAGAGAGCAAGCAGTTTTAATCATATTAAACAATAGAACTACTGTGCCATATTTAAGTCTCCCAGAGTGCTGTGCAGTTCAACTGTTAAAATGCAGGCAGGAAGAATTTCCCTCAGGGCCAGAAGAATGTTGTATTTGTACTGAAGTGTCTGCTCTAGCTGGGGGGATGGAAAGTCAGCCACGGCCTGCCTGTAAAATTAATACACCTGAGGCAACAGCAGACRAGTGAGAAGTTCCTTTCCCATTTGACAAAGGTGTTGGTAAAGCCAAAGGCTGCATTTAKTTGTTTGGAGTTATATGAACCCCGATATATTTAATGCTCTGATTTGGAACACGTCTTGGCTGATGACCTGCGAGACTTACACACCAATTTCTTCTCTGTTGACTTGGCCAGCCTTTGCATCTGAGTAAAAGTCACTGCTGCCAGCAGATGAGAGAGGACAGCACAGTGAAACTTYTATAAAAATGCTGGTGTAGGAGGCGTGAGCTGGTCCCCAGAGCTCAGTTACAGCTCTCCAGCCAGTGGAATAACCAGGCTTGTGTCAGCTGAGGGGAAGAGGGGAGAGGAAAGAAGACTCTCAGCCTTCTGGGAGCTGCTAGGCACATTGTTTTTATGTGGCTGCCATTAAAGCATTTTGTGAGATACAGCAAGGCTAGTCCTGATTGCAAAGGGGAAAGCAGAGGAGTCTCAGGGTTGCTGGAGTACAAGGGAAGAGCTGCTGAAACTCAGCAAACTGCAATATCTACCCAGATATGCTGTTCAGCTGCCCGTGAGGTACAATCTCACAGAGCAATCACAGCCCTCCCCTCATGTAAGCCCAGAGTAGCAGGGGTGCCTGACTTGGCAGGACATTTGCTCTGAAGTGCAGGGTGTTGTATCTGACCCTTGAATTTTGTCAGAAACTAATAAAACATGGAATTAGGTGCTAGTGCCTTAAAGATGACCTCTTTTTTCTTCATCTGAAGCCATTCAGTTTCTGCATGTTGCACATCCTGTTCCTGTTTGAACAGCTGAAAATGTTCATACTTTCATACAGGGTTTTTTTTGCATTGATAAAGGCATCCATTTCTGCAACCTATGTATAGAAAACCATTATTATAGGGTTTAGAAATTTCTTCTAAAGTACAGGCCAGATCATTTAAGCTGCTGGTTTTCTCTTAGTGCAGGATATAACTACAGATGCTCCACAGCATGCCCTCACCACACAGAAATACTTGACTACAGTTCAGTGAGCAGCCCAGGGATTCAATATGGGGAGACCTCACAGCCTCCAGACAGAGTTCTGTGCATATTTGGCCCAAGTGGAGAAGTTCTTGCCAGCACTTTCAGTCAGAAAGTGGGACCTTAATGAAGACCCCAGTGAGCCATCTCAAATCTTAAGATTATGAAGACTTAGGGCACTTTAAATTCTGGGCTCATTGGTCAGAATAGGGTTTGGCAAAATGACAACCATGAGGCACAGACCAATGTTAAGGTTATTCACACTTGTTGTGGAGTATATGATTCACTTTTTTTCTCTTCTAAAGAGACAAATAGATTAAAYTTCAAGCCCAGTATAATTGTGCATAAAATGCAGGTCTAAAAGGAATCTTCGAATCAGGTAGATGCTGCAGCAAATATAACTTGCTGGATTTGTTGTGAGGACTGGTTTCCATTCAACTTTGTTCTCACTGGGTAGAAAAGTCAGTGTGGATTTATGAGTAAATGGTTCTCTTTTTCTGACTTGGCTGATGTATTCCATCCCTTTTTGCTGTGTGATTCATTGACAGTGAGGACTCTTGTGTAAGTATCTAGTGTGAGATTTGCAGAGTTGCTTTGCAGGCATTGTACCTGCTTAGCTTAGAAACCTACAGTACTGCTGTGATTATCAAGATGTGATATAACTTGTTTGAATTATCACCACCACAATTTTGAATTTCAGAAATAAGTTTCCCAGGTATCAGTATGGTCCCAGTATGACCAGTGCCTGCTGCTGTAAGTTGGCCAGCAAGGAGGGGCACTGGACMCCCTGCCCAGGGATGCCAGGGCTCAGCACAAGGGGGGCTGGAGTTGTCTCTCTCCCTCAGTGCCTCAGTTCCTTTGAATGTCAAAATGAAACCAGCAACCTCCCTTTTCAAGGTTGGAGATCTGTGCAATTGTTCCATAGGCACACTAGGTGATAAYGACATTTATTTTATCATTTCAATACCGTATGAGGACCTAAAAACATCCCCCAGTTTGTCAGGCTGTTCTGTGTCAAAGCTCAGCCCTTCAGCAGTGGCAGGCACTGCTGGCTGGCTTTTTCTGCTGTCACTGTACAACGTGACCACAGTGGGCCACTCGTCTGGGCCAGGGGCCATGCAGATGAGAATCCAAGTCACTTTGGGACAGCATTGTTAATTATTCCCAGCCAAACAGAATGATTCACTTTTGCATGTGCTACGCTTGCAGTTTGATATCCAAAGTTTCCTGTAAAGCATAAGGGGAGAACTTATAAACAGTAGAAAATGGGAGTTCTTGATTATGTCTGAAGTGTGCAAGAAGGCAGCAAGTGTGATTTCACAACAGCATTGCTGCAGTTCTGTTCTAACTTGGCTTCACTCATGGCACTGAGGAAATGCAGTGGGCAACCAGGCCCAGAACACAAACAAACAAACATGTATAATAGTGGTTGGCATGTGGGGCAAGCTGAACATAAGCCAGAAATCAGCTGTGCCAGGGAGAACCCTGGTGGAGCTTGGCTGGTGCTCCCGTAAAGCAGTCCCAGTCCCACCAGGGTATAAATTTCCTGGGAGGCTTCCTCAGGACCTGGATTAACACAAAAATGGCCCCCAGGCTGAGTAATGGAAGAGTTGCTGGATTTTGGGAGAGGAAAGGTGTTGCCAGTTCACTGGGAATAAGAATTGGGTCCCGTGGCTGGTTACACGCCCAGAGAGAAGGGCCAGCATCCTGATGTGAGAGCTCTGGCAACCCATTACCCTCAATCAAGCTTTTCTCCTCACAAAAACAGCAAGCTGTCAAAATTGTGTGTTGCTAATGATGTGAATTGGAGGCCAGAGTTGGGCTCTCAAGGGCTCATTTATGTAAAATGGGTTCAAAACTGGATACTAAAACTTAAGATTAAGAAAACAGAGAGTGTGTTACCCATCACTTACTGTCTGCTGTATTGGTACATGGCAGCATTGTAGGTAATTTTTCTAGGAATCAATTTAAACCAGGAAATAGATAAAAGAAAAATTATACCAGAACAAAACATTGAGTGATCTGCAGGCCTTGTGATACAGATATAAATCTGTATTTGTTTGTTGAGAGAGATGCATCAGTGAGAACACGATTTAGGTTAATCTAAATGCTAGATTTTATCAAAGCACTGAGTCAGGATGCTACATTATGAGTTCAGTGTCTGTGACATTTGTCTACATCTTTTATGAAGCAGAAATAGGAAAATAATATCAAGGACTGGAATAACTGGTTTAATCCAGGTTGAAGAGCAGTTTTGGTAAATTTTAATCACCTTTCAGAACTCATGTCTTTGTATTTCAGCAAAGAATAATCTGACTCTGTACAGCACAGGGTCTTTGAAGGCCAACTTTACCTTTGTCCCTGAGTCTGAGAAACCTTGGACACTTTGTTCTCTCTTTATTCAAACTGTTGTGGCCTCCAAACAACAAAAGAAAGAGCTGCACAGGGCCAGACTCCCACTCCATTGACACAGAAGTAAATCCAGTATATATTTTTGTTGTATTTGAATTGCTCTGGATTTCACTGGATTTGCTAGCCAGGTCGGAATTCAGTCTGTGAACTACAAAATTAATTTTATGCTGTGCCTGTTAGGAAGATCTGCTTGGACAGCTTTTTATGTTACTTGCATTGCTGTTGAGTTGGTAACAAAAGAGTGCTGTTAAAGTGTGCAAGGAAAACATGAACAGTGACGCTCAGTGTCCAGCAGAAAGCACATGGAAAATAGGAAGCTGAGTCTTAAGTCATCTACATATGTTCATGTTGTTGGAGAAAGAAGTAGGTAAATGAACATGGATTGGATTAGTGTTCATATACTTCAAAAAGTGTTGAATGTTATGATAAGCAAAGAAAAATGTGAATTGTGAAAACTTGATCCTGAACATGGAGACTTTCTTGCCCAGAAATATGAGCTGCAACAAGTCACAACACCTCTCTCTGCTGGAACCATGCTGGCATGACCTGGCTGGACAAGGTCCTGTACCTTGTCRTGCCAGTTTGTAGGAAATTGTCCATTTCCCAGCTTTCAGCAWCCGGGAAGATTTGGCTAAGGTTTCTGAGAACGTATATTGTCATGCAGGGTTCAAATCTCTGCAGCAAATAGAACCTGAATCAATAAAAGTTTAGGGGATGGTATAAATCTATCAGCTCATTTGAGCCTTTGTTTTCTGGGGTGATAAATCTATGCCTAAAATGGTAGGTTAAGAGAAAGGAGTTTTTTCCTTTGTAAAATGAATCTCTGTTTTTCTTAGAATTACCAAAATTAAGTTTATGTTAACAGTCCTGTGGCTTTCAGCATATCTTGATAATGAAGACTGTTAATTCTTACTGTGATGAGTCAACTCATGCAGATTCGTATCATGTACCTAGTATATGTTGAAAATATAAGTATGTATTTTAAAATGAGATAAAAAATTTTGATGATACCTTAAAACATTGATCTGAGGAAAATGATGAATTTTGCYGGCTGTATTCCATTAGGAGCAGCAGTGAAGTCATGTGTCTAATCACTGTAGTTATTTGTCATATATCACAGTGAGTCAGAGATTCTGACTGACTGCCCACTGAATGCAGATGTTGCCCTCCAGCAGCAGCTTCCATCTGCAATCCATTCAGCAGAAGTTCATGTCCCTCTTTGTTGCAGTGAGCTGCAGGGAGAGGCAGCTGTGCTCACCTGCAGAGGCCAGAGGAGCAGCAGGAGCAGAAGTGCTGCCAGGGCTGTGCTTGGAATGGCCAGAGCAGGAGCCACTCCTGTCACCAGCACAGCTCCTGCTGTGGCAGAAAGGAGGGGATGGAGCACTGTGGGTGTCAGGGGAGCATTCCTGCTCCTCCAGGCACCAGCAGCCCCTCCCATGGGTGGGCAGTGCTGAGTGTTGCCCTGGGCTGCACAGGGCTCTGCTTTAAAACATCCCACAAAAGCTTCAGCAAAGAGGTCTCCTAAGAAAATCAGCCTCCAGAAGGAATGCRTTTGCACCTCCATAGCAGGAGTATTGCATGAAGGCTAATAGCCAAAGGATCTTTTGGGAGCTAATTCTGCCCAAAATTTTATGTGTGCTCTCCTCTTTAATAGGTAATGGTTAGAGAAATTTTGGAGAATGCCAAGATAYCCCACTTTTAGCAAACAGGAGACCTACAGGCTGCATAGATCTGTCCCTGTCACCAGCCAGGCCATTTATCACCAAAGGGAGCGTGTGAATCAAACTGGCTTTATGTCCACCATTTATTCCTTTCTGCCTTTATTCATTGAGCATCTGAAGTTTCTCTAGCAGTAGGAAGAAAGAAAAAACAATCCAGCAGTGATGAACAGACTATTCCTGTAGGTTCTGTTCTGGTAAAATATGAAGAATGACTCATAGAAGGAAGTACTTTACCAGGTTACATCGGGTCAAGGCTGACTTTGTTGTACTTTAATCAGATCAGTCACAGTTGTGTAGGTCTGTGTTTTTAAAGCTTATTTCACTTGTTTTTATTTACCCAACATTCACTTTTCTCAGGGCATTGGAAACATGGACTATTTCTATCAGCAGTTTCAGTGTTTGCAGTGCAGCTGCTACAACACAGAGATAATTTCTGGCGAGTGTTGAGCTGCTCACAGCAGTCCGTGGATGACCTGCCTGCTGACAGCTGTCAATCACTTACAGCTTCTGCTCTTGCCTTGGGGYGAATCCCACACTGTGCCAGAGGCAGGGCTGGTTCCACAGGACAAAAAAATACAGTGTTCAAATGAGAAGGGCAGATTTGAGGGGCAATAGGTGCTACCAGCAGTAGTTGAGGGGTCGAGGGTGTGAAATGGCTGCAGGTGCTGTGAGTGTGTTGGAGGAGCCGCAGCCACACAGGCGGCGCTGAGGGACTCTGCGTCAGCGGCGCTTTGGCAACAGACCCAGCTCATCACAGTCAGTTCCAGGAACCCACAACCAGTTCTACCTCTGTCTGCTCAGACACTCTTCCCAATCTGTGCCTGCCTGGAAGGCTGTCACATGCCTAAGTCGTGTCTGCCAATCTGAAAATCTACTCRAGCTTTTCCACTAGGAAGGAAATTCCAAGGAATAAGTAGAAGAAGGTGTGAGTGAATAAAGATGTGCTTGTGCAGTTACTACACGTGTGAGCTTTGGCTGTGTTTGGTTTTGTTATAAGTTTCCAGCATTAGAAGTATTTTAAAAGCTCATTTAGTTCAGCAATAGTTGAGAGTTTCTGCTAATCCTAGCTGAAGCCTTTAATTTTTTACACAATACTTAATTGGCGTGTTACTTCTCAGTGCTACCTGCAGCACACAAAAAGTTTAAATGATTAATCAAGTTGTTTGAGCAGATTTCAACAGGATTAAGAATTAACTGGAGTTCACCAAAATTTTCCAGCTGAGATGCAGACCAGGGCTTTGATTCTACTCAGGACAGCAAGTTAATGTGTAACAAGGCAGGTTATCTCATCTGGTCACTTCTTGGGACTTGGGCGTAAATGATGCATAGACAGGTATCTTCATTGCAGCAATAGCCACAGATTTCTGGCAGAAAAGTGTTTTCCAGGCTCAGTCCTTTAAATACTTCAATTACTGTTCGTTCACAAACTTCTTAAAAGAAAGGAGCATCTGRAAAGGAGTAACTGGTAATACTGTGTTTATCTCATTTGTTAAAGTTCCCCTTGGGCCGGGACTGATAGTCCAAGGGTACACTGGAGTGGTAGGTGGGATTCTGCATCCCCCCAGATACCAGTGAAGTTCAGCTCTGGATCTGAGCCCTCCAGCTCAGGCCATTGCCCAGTGACATGGAACACTCCCTGTTTWATGCTGCCAGGTAGAGTGTACAAAAAGTCCCGGGTTTGATTTGAAGTACAGTTCTGGACAGAGAAGTAACTGTAAAAAGGCATCTTTTAGGCATCTTTWACTCAAGTGACATGCTCTCTCCATGGCCTTCAGGCACTTCTGCTGATCTTACTGATTCAGGACTGTTAGTGCTGCAAAWCCAGTAACACTGGTGCAAAGAGCTGGATTCTCCCATTATGTGTGTTACCAGCAAAAGTCTTTGCTGTTTTGTAGTGCAGATTTTGAGTAAGGAGATGATGTACCACAGGGGAGAGTAAAGCAGCTTGTTTTCCAACTGAAGAGAGATTTTTGGTCTCAGGATCAGAAAAGAAATGACTGGAGTGTATTTAAACTAAGCCAATCTGACCCCAGTGACTGAATAAATCTGAAACCCCTCCATGTCATTTTAGCATCAGCTCTTAAAGGCCCACTTAAGCAAGACAGGCAAACACTGGTTCCTGGCATGCTTTTGTAGGCACTGTGTTGCTATTTTGCTTTGACTCATGTTTGTAGCTTATTTAATGTTGCAATGRTGACTTCCAAGTTGGTAAATAAATAAAGTCACAAATTACTTACCCTTAGGGCTGAGCAATGGAGCATTAAGGTCATGGAAAGAGTGGAGTGTGCAGTTCTAAAAGATTTTTCTGTGGGATGTGCTGATGATTCTTTGAAACTACTTACTGGAAAAATTATAGGTTGCAAAGCAATAAATCTGATCTTCGTGTGGGTTTTAATTTTGAAAAAGAACAATGTAAAAATGCTGCCTTTGTGCTCAGCAGCCCTTTTCTTTTAATGTTTCAATTCASAGATATCTTACATTTACTTCATTGCCAAAGATTATTTTCTTCTGATTTTTGAACTCCAGTTACTTTTGAAGAGTCTATGTGACTCCAAGGACCAATGGTTGGACTTTGTTTCCTATCTTGCATGGGGAACACTGTTATTCCTGCTTTTTAGCTTTTATTTCTGGGACAAGAGGTAAAAAATACTTAAGTACATTGAAAGTGCTGATGCTTGCTTGGTGGGAATTCTCAAAGAACCAAAACTGWGTAATCCTATTAGAGTGTCCCTCTGTATTTATGTGTTTAACTCCTTTAGAAGTAGTTTTATACCAGTTGAGGAGTCATTCATGTTGAAGTTTGTTTAATGATATCAAAGAGGAGCAGTTGTGAAAAACAGCACTTGTGGTCATTGCTCTCCTTCTCATGATGGAGAGAGGTAACAGAGATATTTTTTTCTTCTTCGTTAAGTATTATTCATTAAAAAGTTCCCTTCTTCTTTCTTCTAGGTGCCAGTAACAGATGTGCAGTTTGGCCCTATGAGACTTCATCAAGATCAACTTCAGGTAACATAGCAGTTCAAACTGAAGTCTTGATTTCTAAAATGTCATAGATGTTAAAATTTATGACTGGAATTTTTTGGATTATAGAGATCTTCACAGAGAATTTTGCTCAAGAGATAATGTGCACYAAAAAGATTTTTATAATGACGTTCTGTCTATGTGATATCCTAAAACCCTTGCCTGTTTTCTCCAACCATCTCTCAGCTCATAAAAATAGAGCTATTTATTTTTTCTGCTATCAGTTACCTTGTAATCAATTTAGTTTGTGCCTCATTTTGTATTTTACTGGTAGTAAAATTCTTATTCACAATCTCATCAAACTGATACCAAGCTGAYCAAACTTGAAATAGCATAACAAAAGATATGAAGTGAGCTTGGCAAAATATATTTTTTAATTGTTCATTASTGACTGACAATAATTTTATTCTCTTTTATCCCTTTATTAATACATGGTTTATGTCATTTGTCCCCTTACTTTGCCTGGGATGGACATGAGGTTTAGAGAGGTTTCGAGGTTTATATGGTTCCTTTGRAGTTCCTGTGGAAATTCTCCCTAACCCAAGGCATACTGAACCATTAATCATCCCAGATGTTCCTCTGTCAGTAATTGCAAAACTCCTCAGTAGAGGCAATGTGGACCTAATAATTTGAAAATGTCTGTCTTAAGAACTGCAATTCAACATCTTCTTCTTGTGCCATTGTCAGAACAGTAATATCAGGAAAACTCAGATCTTAGGACATCCTCATCCAGCTGCTCCCCAAAATCAGAATAGTCCTTGAGCATTTCTGCCACCTGTATTGTTTTTARTGATTGTATCACTTTTGTACAGTCATAGACCACTCTGAAATGCTGCTGATTTATCCTGGTAATATAGCTGGCAGGTGTGAGGGAAGGAGAAGGTGGGCAACATCCCATTCTTGCCAGAGTCAGTCATACAACTTAGATCTCCTGACTTTCTGTGCTATTGTTGAAATCCATTCTTCCCCTCTTAAGGAGTGTTGCAGATTAACTTCACTAAGCACATCCCAAACTATGACATGTTTTTTGCAAACAGTTTTGCAGGTTGCTATAAAAGAAGCCTGAACTGAATGCGTGCAAAATCCTTCATTCTTACAAAAATATGCAGTACATGGAAATGTTAAGATTTACTAGGTAGACATTTCACCAGCCTGGTCCAAAGTGTAACAGCACTGGAGTTCCTAAAATCACACAGAWGATAAACAGCAGTGGGATGTGCTGTGAGTTACACATGCTTCACTTTGCCTGACCAAAACATACCTGAGTGTGGTTTGATTCAGCTTCTGAAAGATTGGTGTCCTGGGACAATAGACCAAATGCTGGCTTAGTTACCCCTCTCTCCCAAAAGGCTGCATGTGCTCAGCCATCCCCCAAGTCAGCACAGATCTATAGTCTGCCATGCTGTATTCTTTCAGGCAAGAGAAGTTTTCTTCTGCGAACATTATCCTGGCACAAAGCACAGTTACATCAGTGAGTCTTCCTTAGAAGACTTTGTTCATCTTCTTTGCTGTATTAAATCCTAGAACTGGAAATACATTTTAAAGGAATTGGGCCTTATCATACTTTTAGTCTATAGGCATTGTGTTGATTTTAAAAAGGCTTAGAGAGATTAGTTACTGGCAATTACAARGCAAGTTAGGACAGAGCCAATAGTGGCTCCCAGGTCTGACCTCCAGTTCTGGATTTCAGCTATGATAATCTCCTTCTGTCATATAAATCCCATGGCAGGCTTTGTGTAGGAGTCACACAGGGACATACTCCATATACAGTGGTACTGCTTATGAGTTCAGTCTGGCATGAGTTCYTTTTGACCAGCCTGTCCAGAATTTCCAGAAACCCCACAGAGTGGGCACCATCCAGTACTTTGGGGAATTAGGATGAGATGGAAAGGAAAGCAGACTTTTTGTCATGCCATTGAAGCAGCATTAAATACTTATTCACACAAGATGAACTGTGGGGTTTCGTTGTTGTTGTTATTGGGTTTGGTTTGGTTTTTTTTTTCCTCTTTTCTGGAATATGATCCTGGCAAGAAAAATAAACCCCAAGAAAAAGGCTGCATGTGAGGCAGTTTCAGAGAAGCGGACTCACTGTTGGTTCATGTACAGTCTCTGAAACACGGGCATCTTGTCTCAGCTGATTGCCTGAGCTCTCCGTGTAGATAATGACAAGAGAGGCAGTTCCAAAACTTTTTCTTCCTATGTGGATATGCCRTGGCTTGGGCAGACTGTTGCACCCACTTGAAAACACCTCTGTATACAGATAACTATAAAAGAAAGCAGCGGTCTGTAGAAAGCAATTCTCTTAAAAACAACRGATTAAGCCTCAAAAGTGTCTTTAAAAACTGTGTTTAGAAGAGGGCAAAGTGACAGGATGTCCTGTAAGTGTAAGGCTTGTTTGTGATGCCCCCCTGCCTGTCCCCACCCCAGGTACTTTTGGTGTTTGCTGAGGAGGACGAGCAGAGCAGCGGGTTCCGCTGGGCGTGTGACAAGGCTGGATTCCGCTGCAACCTTGCCAGGACACCTCAGTCTGCACTGGAATGTTTTCTAGATAAGCACCATGACATCATCATCATTGACCATAGGCATTCCAGATACTTCGATGCAGAAGCATTATGCAGGTGAGCACCGTCACAGTGTAATTAATGCTTAACAATGTAGTTAACACAGCATCAAAGGTTTTTTGCTTTTATATGGTGTTTTTATAAACTCTACAGAGCAGTGATTTTTTTTTGGTTTTAGACAGGTGTGCTCTGGCAGCATCAAATACTGTTACTTCAGTGCTTTACATCTGATGGCAGCAGCATTTTTGGTTGTGTCCTAGGGTCTCTGAAGCTCCATCTGGCTTGGAGACACAGTGTACAAGTTTGTTGCCATAGTGAACTGTTGGGTATTTTTTTGTTTTCTTTTGTTATTTCAGTTTTTTTTTTTTTCAAATACCTGGTTCCTTGTTTTCACACTAAATAAACTGCAAAGATAGCATGTGCCACCAAGCACCTTTATTAACTAATTCACTTCATTGCTGTTCTATTTTTTTTGGAATATCACTTCTCGTTGAATAACTCCCAGTGCTAACAGGCAATGTTTGGTGTGCACATTTCCATATCTACGACATCTGAAAGTACGTTATGAAGGGCAAAATTGCAAACAGATTCCAAAMATAATTTTAGAAACTGCTGTGAAGTGTCAAAAAGGAGGGAAGGCTTTGAGAGTCTSTCCACCGAGGCTGGACAGGCAGCAGTGCCTTGCTCCAGAGGCTTTGCRGTGCCATCGCCCTGGGAACGTGTCCCGGCTGAGCAAGGCTGTGGGGTGGGGTGCCAGGGTCACACTGTGTGCCCTTGGGACTGTGCTGGGCCAAAGGCTCTTGCTGGACTGAGGCAAGCAGATAAGGTCTTTGTCAGGCCAASACTAGGTAGAGGTGCTGTTCTCTGTGTTCCATTTTTACCAATCTGCCCCAGAATTCAGTGAAAGGCACCTTAAATGAGTGAGGCCAAGCCCTTCAAACAAGTCCATTAAATGCTGTTTCAGAGAGGATATTTTTTGCTATTCCCCCATTGGGAGTACTTGAGTTGTAGATTAATCTATGTTCATGGAGTCTCAGATATCATTTATTCTCCTTTCTTAGCAGCAGGCTYGGGATTTGACTTTTGTTTTGTTGTTAAATGATTTAAAAGAGATATTTTAAGAAAAGTGCTGTCYGAAGATTCTATAAAGTCATGTTTTCTGAAATGTGAACTTAAAAAGAATTTAAATGGTTTGCTTTTTATTTAAAGGTCTATCAGAACAACAAAAGCCTCAGAAAACACAGTCATTATTTGTGTAGTACAAAGGTAAATATTCATATCTTTCCTTTCCCCTGTGATCAAAACTGTGAATCTTACCATTGTAAAAGTGAACCTGAARAACCATTAACATTAAAAAACCTGAATTAGAACTTCCTGTTGTGCTAATAATAATGTGCTRTACCATAGTTTTTACTATACCTGACCATAGGATTGGAACAGAAATTGTTTTTTTAATTTCTGGGTTTTTTACTCAAGAATCTGASTTTGAGTTTGGTTTTGGGTTCCTCCTCACACTCCCCCTCCATCACTGCAGGCTTTCAGAGCATGTTTCAAACAACTTCTGCAACATCCTGTACAAAACTGTCTTGCAGATCTGTGTTTTGAACCTTTCTTAATCTGCCTTTCAATATGAATAATCTCAGTGAAAACCAGAGATCTGCTGAGTATGAAAAGTGATATAGAACAATTCGATCAGTACCAAGTGTCATCCGACCACAGCAGTTTTAAAAGCAAAAGAGATTATGACATCTCAGTAAAGTACTGCATATGCTATTTCCTTCCCCCTCCTTTGAAAACATTACTTGTAAAATAACGTAAAAGTAAAAAATAAAGAAATTCTGTGTATTTAATGAAATTAAATAAGTGGAAGATAATTTCCTCCCAGTATAATTAGGGAATGGCCATTTCTCAGAACACATTAATTCTGACAAACAATTCTGAGGTGTTGAAATTTACCATTAAAAACACACTACCTTCTTTACCAAAAAAAGACCCTAACTAAACATTTCAAGATCCAAAACTTCCTGCATAAATCAAAGCTATTCTGCCATCTGCTAAACATGACCAGCTTCAATCTGCTTGTTGACATGCACTTCCCATAATGGCCTTTCTTCCTGATTCCAGCCATACATTCATGTATGTTGAAGGGTCTTTTAACAGTTAGTGTAGCCAGATTATTCAGGTACTTCATTTGGGAATGTGTCCCAAATGTGACTTACTAGAAGGCAGTGAGTAGGCAACACTAGAAAATCCATCTTCATTCAGGCACCTTGAGTTGCCCATCTAAGATTTGGTACGTTCAGATAACAAGTAATTTCTTAAAACTTTGGCTGTGCAGAATTTCAGGTGCATTTCTGACYGAGGCCAGCATAAACAACAAGGATCCAGTACAGAAAAAGTCCAATTATCTGGCTCAATAATTGSTTTCCTTGAAGCATTAGAGTTTTTTTGATGTAAGCAGCTCATTACATGCATGAAAGAAAATAACATTTTGGCTTATCCMTGCCAAAGATGAAAGCTTAGAAAAAATACAAAAAAATATATTTTATTCCTTTATCCTGTAAGGATCTAGCAGTATTAGCCTCAGTGTGACATCTGGGGTACAAGTAGATGAATGGATTGTGAAATTTGGTCTGAGTTGATTACAAAATCTCTGATTTATCCTCCTTGTTTCAAAGGCACACTGATCGTGAGGAGTCATCCATATTGCCCCTGATCTCTGCTGGCTTCACAAGGGTATGTGCTGTACTCGGCTGCCTTGCTCTGACATTTCAAAATTGTCATGCAAGAAGCTCTCCAGAAGTTTGGCTGTCAGTCACCATTTGTGTCAGGGATCCAACCTGTAGATTTTTTTTGTGCTGCTCATTCTTCTGTGTCCCAATTCTGAACGTTGACATGACACTCTTGGGGATGTCAGGAGTGGGACTGAGACTTCTCTACTTCAAGCATTTATTTCAGATTAAATACATGATCCTTCCCTTGAAAAGTTGACATTGACAAATTGATTAGTGGCAGAGTCAGAGAGCAGCTTGCAGTGAACAACAGAATGTGCTGTGGGAAATTTCTTCTGTCAAATGCCAGTTCCCATTGTAAACAGGCTTCACACACTGTCAAGTGCTATTAGCTATTGTTTGGAGGCACCTGAGAAGTATTGCACTGAATCTGTTCCTTGGCAACTSTTCCAGCTGAGCAGAAAAGGTGCTAATTAGTGCCTCAGTTAAATGGGCACCTTATTGCCTTCAGCTGACACAAGAACAAGGTTGGGCCTGATTTACAGCACAATTCCAAATATTTGGTTGCGTGCTCTCCAGATTTTTGCTGTTCCATCACGTTCCATTTGCACCCATCTGCTTATTCCTAGGATGGTCCTGATCCAGGAAATGCTACAGCCTGAAGATAATGGCATTTATATGAACAGAGTCATTCCAGAGGGCACATAAGTAATTCAACACAGGTTCTGAATTATTTATGGATCAGAGCCTTGGAAATGGGCAAATGGCAAAGCATAGAAAATTTTGTTTAGCAGATTAGATTGTGGTGGCTTACCTGTGATAATCATTTGTCCTGCCCAAAATATCCATGTCTGTGGGAGTTTAGTGTGAACAAAGATTTAACATTCATAGCCGGTAAATATTAAATGGTTTTTAAAAAGTGAACGATACTGAGATCATTGCTATAAAAACCCCAAGGTCAATAAAGGTATATTTCACAGAAAATTTTATTTTCATTTATATAGACAATTTGGTATATTAGCAGTTGGGAACACATAATAATTTTAAATTTTAACTACTTGAGACATAACAATTTTTTTCATTGTTATTTTAAGAAAGCTAAAAGTAAATTTTTAAAAAAATACAATAATCCTGCTGAAAATCACAGAGAATAAACAGATTGGTTGAACCTCATTGCCATGAGGATCTGTCACCTTTTCAAAATGCAGTAACTTGAAAAGTTTTGCTAGTACCAAAAAATAACCTTCTCTCATTGCTCGTGTCCCAGCATGTTCATTTTTGGCATATCTACTCCTTTTCTGGTTCTTTATCAAGCAAAAGAAATCAGAGCTTCAAATCCTTGCAGACAGGAATGTGTATTAATGAAATATTTCTAACCTTTTWTTTGCAGAGATATGTAGAAAATTCTAGTAGAATGGCCTGTTACAATGAGTTGATTCAGCTGGAATTTGGACAGGTGCAGGCACAATTCAAACTAAGGTAATTTCACCAAAAACATTATCAACACAGAATTTTCAATTTTGCCAGAGCTTTAAGAGAGTATTTATTTTAATCTGCAGTAGTTAATTACAGAATGTCAGTTACTTGAAGAAAATACATTAATTGTTAGACTACAACATTATTCAGTATGGAGTTGTAATACTTTATTATCATATATAAGAAGAATAAAGTCGATAAAATTTTTTTGATTCCTTTTTCTTTTTTTCTCCAGGGCATGTAATTCACTATTTACAGCATTAGAGAAAAGTCAAGAAGCCATTGAGATCACAAGTGAAGACCATGTAATACAGGTTTGTTCCAGTCATAACTACAGAAAATTCCTCTGTGTTTTATTTTGTCTGTGATTACACTTATTCTTTCTTACAGCACAAGAATCTAATCTAGCTTAATGGTTCTAAAAGATTGAAGTGAGTTTAGCTATAGAGTAGAATTTTCTCCATTTAAAGTGTCTGGCATAAATCAAATAAATTCTAAGGGAGATTGTTGTTTCTGAATGAATAAGAATTTACTCTCTTGTTTCTATTTTTTGGTGTTGATTCCTTATCTCTATTATTCATTCCTTATCTGTATGAATGCAGCCACTGGCTTATATGCATTCGTTTCCAAAAATATTTTATGTGAATTTGATGCTCTTTAAAATCTAATAGATATTCTATTCAAATAATTTTACTTTTTTTTCCTAAAATCTGATACTGTTTGATGTATCAGAATTTTTGGGCCAACYGTTTTTGAATGTAATCCTCTCTTAGAAATTTCTTTAGAACAGGRAAAAGAAATTGTGCTTAGTTTTGCAGTTCTGAAAACCATCATCTTTTTAAAGGAGTTAGTTCCATCCCTAGCCATGAAGCAGTGACAAGTGATTTTATTATCAGTAAAGAGCTTGAGTGTAAGCCCCTGGGAATTATAACATGCATACAAATTGTACCTTCTTGAGCCAAATCTTGACAATGGCAACTTCATTGAAGGATGTGCCGCCTTCATCCCTTTTACAAAAATAACAGAACACATCCTGAAGTTGTTTTAAATGCACTTTTTGCAGGCCAGACTTCATCCCTCTGCTGACAGCCTCAGGGTTTGAGAGAAGTGACACTTGCAGGAGTCCTGGAGCTCCAGCAGGCACAGGGAGGGGAAGGAAGGGTTCCTTTGGGATGGAGCTTTTAGAGCAGAACCATTAGAAGTAGAGTGGCTCCTTTTCCTTTCTCTCACATGAAAACATTGTAATTGTRAAGGCTTTCAGATGCTGCTGTGCCAGGACTGTGTTTGTACCTCAGCACTGAGAGGCCAGGAAGGGGTGGGCTCTTGGTACCAGTGTTCAGCTTTATTGGGCAAGAGCCAAAAACTGCAGTGAAATGCAGCATTCACTTCAGGGAGAAACCTGCTTCATTAAATCCCACTGCTTCCCCTCTGCTTGGCAGGGCTTGGCCTGGCCAGGGGATAGGGATGGTTGGCCCTGACACAGAATAAAATGATGAATTTGCCAATAGATATGGATAAAATTCCTATGGTATTCCAACATCCAGTTKGTGATTTCTAGGAAAACTGAGGTAGGTTTGAGGTTTATTGGTTTGGGAACTGACAGAGCCAGTTTTTCAGGAATTTATGTTGTCTGTCTAAACTCTGTGGATATGTGATACTCAGCTGTTTGTGTAATTTCCCTCTCGTTGCTGACATGCACACACTCTGCACAACTGYTCTAGCATGGAAATTCCTGGTTTGCTTCACAAAGAAAAAATGTGAGCATATCTCTCAGGAATAGCTCATGCAGACATTTATTTCAGRCTGGGGAAGAGATCTCCTGGTTAAGCAAGCAAAACAAGGGATTCTCTTGTGTTTTAAGTATTCTGTTGAATGGGTATTTGTTTTTGTTTTTATCTCACAGTAYGTCAATCCTGCTTTTGAAACAATGATGGGCTATCAAATAGGTGAACTAATAGAGAAGGAATTAACAGAAGTGCCTATAAATGAAAAAAAAGCTGATTTCCTAGATACTATTAATTCCTGCATAAAGATAGGAAAGGTAAGTAATGTCATTGTATCACTTTTATTTGCTACCTGTAAAAGTTATTGTAGTCCAGCAGTGAAACACATTGTGACTTGCAGCTTCACAGACACATAGCGTTTGCAACTTAAAGCAAGAGCAAGAAGTAAGCAATTTTTCATTTTTAAGGGCTTCTTTCTCTTTTCTTGCTTGGTAGAGATACTTGTTTTACAAAAAAAAGTGACTTGCTGCGTTTCTTTATAATTTATGCTGTTCATAGCAAATGGTGTGGGAGTACCAAAGAGAAATGAGATGGATGCACATGTTATCTGGTGCTATGTAAATGAGAAAAGTACCATATTGAAGAATTTCACCATGAAATGTGGAAGCTGATTTGCAAGTTCAGAATGTAAAAATACCAAGGAGACATTTGCAATATCACTTGAAAGTGACTGGCAGTGTCAGCTGCCAGYTTGCCAGTCTGTTTAATTCCCTAATGGCATGGGAGCTGTCCAATGGGTTTCCATTAGAAGGGTTCATTGCTCTGAGATGAGCTGGTCCCTGATGTCATTGAACATGACAGAGTGCCTTGTGGGGAGCAGGTGATGGAGGCTGCACAGAGGGGTTTGGGAAGGGCTGTGTTGGATGATGCTCCATGGCCCAGGGTC
>JACDOX010000171.1:308593-336130 GCA_014549065.1 Cardinalis cardinalis
GAGGTGCCCAAGGGGATCAGGGCACTCTGGATCTAAGAGCACAAATGCWAAGCTGTGGTGAGTCCTGCTCTGGGGGTCAGGGTGCTGACACAGCACTCAGTGGCAAAAGCTGGGTGCAGATTCCAGGTGCATTTCCAGGAGATGGTGTCGCTCATTTCCATGAGTGTTGGCCGGTTGGAAGAGGTCCCAGACAGTAATTTGGATTATGGTGCTTCACACTTCCTGAATGAAGTTATTTCAGTAAATGTGTGCAATACAAAACTGATGTTAGGAGGGAGTATTTATTAAGTTATAATTCAAATGCATTAGATGTGTCAGGCTTTAAATCCACACCATCAATTCTCAAGATATAAAGTGATAAAATTTTTTAATATTTTAGTGAGCTGATAAAAAATTCATTAATAATGGAAATATATTTTACTCTATGAGTGATAGAAATCTAAATCTAATTCATCTCCTTCCTTGTACTAATTTTACTCCTGACTGTGTGGCTTTAACAGTGAGGGCTAATGAAATACTGCCTACTAAACCTGTCTGTCTGGAACAGCTTAAGGTGTTTTAGGTGGATCTATTCTGTTTGCAGGTGTYCTGTGTTTCCCTCTGGAACATTTTATACTATGTAATCTATGCAACATTAAATTTATATGTTAATACAAAAATGAATTGCCAATTAAATTATTACAGGAACAATTTGCAAGYAGAGGTTAACTGTGAGGAACAACCTTTGAAATACTTGAAATTTTGAAATCATTTGTGTCAAGATATTACAGCATTTTCAGAGGTGCCTGAGTTACCTGGATCATTCTGACGTGGTRTGTGTGTCGTTTTCAGACTTCTGATTTCTTTATATCCTAAATTTAGAAGACTGCTTCTCACTGCAATAGGCCATATTTTGGCTACAGCAAAGTAGGTTAGTGTAGGTTTGTGTAGGTTACAGCACATCAAAAAAAGGAAACTGTCTGCTGCTGTGATAATCTCCCGTCAACAGGTTTTGAACAAAAATGTACTATATTAACAGAGCAATAAAAATATAAAGAAAGCAAGTTTTTCTGATCTTTGGAAAAATCTAAGCTGCATGAAATTTATCTTGTCTTTAAATGGAATTTAGGAAGATGGACTCCTGCAGCATTTCACCCCTTGTGCTGACAAGCATAGTATTGTGAGCAAGTTCAGTATGATAAAACAGAAGTTCATAGGTGTTGTACTCAAAACTTGGAAATTGGAAAGTACATAGGGATTCTTGGGTCAGGATGTTGTTTCTCTTAGCAAAAAACATATCTCTGGAAGTTAWTTTTTTGTTACTACAGCTGTCTGTAATTTGCCAGAAGCCAATGTTATTGAAATGTTCATCCATCCATACTTGAGGAGTTAAAAAAGAGTTGTGCTTTTCTTCATTCTTCTGTTTCATGATTCACATTGCATCCATTAAGATGAAATGTGCAACTCTGACTRGAATCCCTGGTGCCTCTGATCTCTGCAGTCTGCTTTAGTTTTGCTTTTTCTGCAGTGAGATGCACACCTGCTGGTGCAGCAGACAAGCCATGCAATTCCTCTCCCCCTTTGGGAATGTTGGCAAGGTCTTTCCAGAGGGGGTGGGAGAGCCAGCCCACTCTGTGATAAWAGTCTGTGGCAGCACCTTCCTGGCTCAGCCTGCAGTTCTGTGAGGCTGTTCATGGTGTTTATTTTGGTTTGCTCTGTTTTCTGCAAGCATTTGCTGAACTTTGCTGTCTGGTGCAGGAAGCCCCAGTCTAGAAGGAAGGCTGAGCTGGGGGTTCCTCGCTGTGGACAGAGGTGTGCCTTGGCCTTCCTCGTGGAGTTTGGGAGCTCAGCACTGATGCACTCTGCAGGGGGGCACTGTGGGCTTTGCTGGGTGTGCTCTTTGCTCTGGTTTGATCCCAGCAYCCCCACAGCAGGAGCTGCTCATGGAGCTTGTGTGGCTCCAGTGCAGACATAACCACGGGCTTGGGTGGCAGCACATCCTGGGAATAGCTCTTCTCTGCTGGGTTGCTGACAGAGGCTCTGGGCRAGAGCATATGGTGTTCTTAAAATATGTTTAAGTGGCATCCCTGGGAGAACTTCACCTACCAGCAGGAGTTTGGCGTGGACCTCCTGCTTCTCACAATTGCACTGACCTTTTCCCTCACACATTTCCTGCCACAGTTTCACAGGTTTTAGAAATTCACAAGTTAAAAAATCGATCTGTTGACTAAGAATAGCACATTAGTGAATAACCTGCCTTAAAAGGATACACTTTCAATGAGGGATTTATCCAATCTGTAGTTTATGACTTCATCCCTTTGTGCACATCCTGGGTTTATTACCTGGGTTAGAGATCAATTACTCATCTCTACCTCATCCTGGTTGTCAGGAAACTATTGATGTGCATACTTTTAATTATGAGAGCATTGRATTTTGTGGTGCTTGCTTTATCTTCATTTGTATTCCTCAATCAGCTCATGGAAGACATTATGCTCACTACACAGTTTGTTATTCACAGTTCTTTTCTCTGACAGATCCTCAGAAGAGCCTTTCATATTTTTTTTTTCTGTACAGCCTGTCACCATGCATTTCTCTGTGGGCTGGAGTCTTTATTTGCTGGCTCCATCCACATAAATGYAAAACTATTCTCTCTGTACCTGTGTTCTGGCCAGATTGACTGTGAAATCTGTCAGTCTCACATAAATAAATACATATTGTGTGCCTCATGAGGGTGTTTTCACATACATAAGATCTGATCTACAGTTTGTTGAGCTCAACTGAAGTTCAGCAATTGGCCTGAGCAGTTTGTGTTAAGTGAAAATAGAAGATGGATTTAATTATTCATTAATCATTTGGTATTTAGTAAATGTCCAGCTCAAAATATGCATCTGGTAAAAAAGACCACCAACAGCTATTCTAGGGATGGAAACACATGGGCAATCCTAAAACCAGAGTGCTTTTAGAGGGGAGGCAGAATCCAGGAGCTATTCTACTGGGCTCTCTTCTGCTTTAAAAGAAAGAKAATAAAYCTGTGCTGCATTTGATAGTGAACTRAYGGTATGGAAAGTAAATGTGCTGGGGTACCAAAGCACTTTGAGTCACAGACACATTCAGTGTTAGCCTGTGATAAGACATCTCAGCCATGCAGGAGAGGTGGTGTATCCAGCAGGGAAGGTGATGAGGGTGCTGTAACAGCTTTGCAGTGACCCTCCTGTCCTGGGTCCCTGGGGACCCACAGCTGCAGCCCAGGGGACTCYGCTCCAGGCAGAGCCTGGTCTGAGCTCCTGCTCTCACAAGGGTCTTTGCCAGCTCTCCCCAAAAATGACTTGCCACACCATTGAGGTAGGATGGGGAAGAGAATGCAGCTAGTTCCCACAGCTCCTGAGTTCAGCTGTTGCCATCACAGCATTCCCAGGCTGCTCCTCTGGAAATTGTCCTGCACTGGCAGCAGCAGGTTACTTACAGGGGAGAAATTTGAGGGYTTGAGCACAATTTAACCAGTCCTGCCTGGTTTTGTATTGTGAGGCAGCTTTCAATGAAAGAAGGTATGGAGCTACAGCTTCTCTTCATGTTTGATCTGAACTTCCGTCCACTTGAATTATTTTTTCAGGAATGGCAAGGAATGTACTATGCGAAAAAGAAAAATGGAGATAGCATACAACAAAATGTGAAGATACTACCTGTCATTGGACAGGGAGGGTAAGTGTGCAAGCTGAAGTCATGATTTGTGTCTGAATGAAGGCTCAGTTTAGAGTTCAGTTGCCTGCAGCAGATACTGGATTATCCTGCTGCTGAGGATAATGGAAGCTTATGAAYGGAAGGGAGTCTCAGACCTCTGCGCTTAATTCCTTGGGGCAAAATCAACTTTATATGTTGTGTGCAGGGAAAGTGAAATTCTAATTCTCCCCCAAAAGAAGCAAAGATGCAGATGTGCTTAGTTGTGACTCTTACTYTTCTAATTCTCCCTGAAGTGCAAGTGCACCCTCTGGTCTTTTTGTGCTTCATGTTGGTGTCACAGGACCTGCATCCTGTTCCACTGAGCCCCTGTGCTGTGTCCTGCCATGCTCACTCTTCTGTGCTCCTTCCATGGCTCTTGCCAAGGGTTGTTATGGGATGAGGTCCCTGTGGGCTTTGATCATGGGCAAGATTCAAGCATGTCTAGATTTTTATGCAACTTCCACCTGGTCCCCAAATCGAGCCTTTGGAGCGCCCAAGTGTCAGCACTGAATTAGAGCTGAGGTTTGGATGGGAATTAACATGCTGTTTTTTGCCTGCAGAAAGATTAGACACTATGTGTCAATTAGTAGACTGTGCAATGACAACAATAAGGTAAGTGAAAATAGTGCTATGCTCACTTTAGTTTGAGCTCTAAGTATAACAAAATAATGGCAGAGTTCTGACTAATTGGATTTCTYATACTGAATTGTAGGTGGAGAAGACATGTGAATGTATTCAGGCTGAATCTCAGACAGGTAAGACATGTCTCTTCTGTCCCAAGAACTGGAGAACAAACCTGTGGAGAGAATAAAGGCCACTGTTTGTGATTTGGCTGAAAAAAGTGTTTCACAGAACAGTTCTATTTACGTAGTGGTAAGCTGGGAATCCAACTCAAAAGGCAGGAAAGTAAATACAAGCCCCCTCTGTACCTGCCTCACTTTAGAGGTGACATAAAGCAGCCTGTCTTTGAAAACGCTGTCACAGGGCCCAAGTTGGTGTCATGGTGTTGCTGGATTCAGTGCCACAATTCAGCTGTGGGTGGTGGATCCCTGTGGCAGAATTAGAAATGCGAAGGATGCCTCATGTCATGCTGCCTGCTGCTGTGGCTGCTCTGCAGCTCGTGGCACCTGTGTCTGCATTGCTCTGAGCTGCTTTGTGGGGAGCTTGCATGTGGATGGGAATGAGGATGACCAGCACTGTCATTCACCCTCATCCCACATACCAGCACTTCAGTTAGGACATCCTTGGCATCCCTGCTGTTGTTGACTGYAGTCTTAGCACAGGCTGAATCTTGGAGTCCCTAAGGAACCTGGGATTCACTGCCCCCCTTGCTGGCATGTGCTCTGCTGTGACCCACCTGGTGGCAGTGGTTACTTGTGTGAGCTCAGGTGTGCTGCCCAAGTTGTGTTCACAACTGCAGCTGTGTCACAGTGGYGAGAGAGGAGCTTTTCTCTGCACAGTTTGCTCCTGCACAGACGTTTAGGCATGTTCTACCTGAGAACTTGACTGGGCTCAGGACAGTGTGACAGGGCAAGAGCTTTAAAAGGCACTTTGGTCAGCTCTCATCTGCTGAAGCACTGAGGTCACTGTCACTCAGCTGCTGCCAGGCTCTTCTGAGCTTCAGTTCCTTCTACATACCTTTKAGGCAAAACTTTGTGTCATTATGCAATATCGTTTTCTTCACAGATACTCAGAGTTGCAGACACAAAGACATGAGGAAAGGATCCCTGGATGTCAGATCCACAACATCTCGTGGGAGTGATGGTATGGGAAACAGCTCATCCTGTTGGGTCTGGCTGAGTTGGAATTATCRTGTAAACCCAATACACAAATTATTATGTTTCTTACCTCTTCCCTTGATAGAGATGTGAAGATACATTTTTTTTTTAATTTTGTTTTCTTCCACTGTGTTGTATTTTGCTCTGTTAGATCACCCCAGACTTGATAGATGAGTCACATACTCAAAGCTGTTGCTGACACTTACATGCTTTTGTTAAATCATCCCTCAGCACAGTCTAGGCAGCATACACTAGTGAAGCATCTCTGTGGCAGTGAGAATACAGTCATGTTCCAGTATAGCAAAAATAGCATTGACTCTTCTTCTTAAGAACTGCTCAGCACAATAAGTAATAGAGATGTCTGCATTTCATAGGTAGCATRATATCCAGAAAAAATTAATCTTGACCTTTTCTTTGCAGAACCMAAATTGCTAACCAATATAAAACATTTGTTTTTAAATTTCTAATGTAATAGGCCAAAACCTCTACTGTTTTTATTTGGCATAGGTACCCACTTCAAAAGAGCTTCAGTGATTTCCCTCAGCTTGGAAGCTGACTCATTTTGACTTGTCATATTGCATCAGGCAGCAAGAGTAGATACATCCTGTAATAATCTAAATTCAGTGGTTACCTACCTGTGCCTGCCAGTTTATACACACATATCTGTTTAGTCTTTTAACTGAGTTTGTAACTGAACATTTACAATAATAAAGCGAAGCCATGATTTTGCCAGGCTGTTACAGCCACTTTCCTCTAATCAGGGACATCAGTGGTTCAGCCAGCATCTCTGCAGTTGTGCATTCTGCWGTAGGTTGCCTCTGAAAGGCACAGCAGTGCAGAAAGGGCCTCAGGAGCTCCTGGCTGATCCTCCCATGAGCCTTGTCTCTGCAGTCAGGGTACAAATTCTGCTCTGTTTTGCCACAGGCAGCTCCCAGCGGCGCCGCTCCTCCATGGCCAGGGTCCATTCCATGACTATCGAGGCTCCCATCACCAAGGTAATGTCACAGCTCTGCTGTGCTGCACCACCCTCCCACTGCTGTAGCTTCCAAAATGCAGATACCCTGAACAAAAATCCCCCAAACCTGCTTGGTAGAGTGTCATCCATGGAGTCAGCCATCACATGATCCTGTTTAAAGAAGGAGGGACTGGAGTTTTTCCTTCTTACTTAWGCATTGTCAACTGCTTTCTGAAACCATTCAAAGATTTGTCAAAAACCAGCTCTTTAACAAATTGTGAGAGGCAAGTGGGAGAAAGTTACATTAAATCCATTCAGAGACATTTTGAGGCTGTGCCTTGGAGGGGAAAGTCATTGATAAGATTGCTGTCCTTAAGGCCRATATCTTATTCCCAGAGTCAGTAGCAAACATCAGAGTTTCAGTAACATCCCTTTCATTTTGATTTTCCCCTATGTGGATTAAAGTTATTTAGTTATTTTCCTGAGTTTTCCATAGTCATTAATTAGTGTCTCTGTTTTTTAAATATCACTTCTAAGTTCACAATATATCTGATGCTGCATTAGGTAATAAACATCATCAATGCTGCACAAGAGAGCAGTCCCTTGCCAGTTGCAGAAGCTTTAGACCGGGCTTTGGAGATTTTAAGAACCACTGAATTGTACTCTCCACAACTGGGGACAAAAGATGAGGATCCACATACAAGTGACCTTGTTGGAGGCTTAATGACAGTAAGTACTTACTGCCACAAACAGCTCTTGATTAATGTTCACTGCCTGATTTTCACAGTTACTTGATCTTTATCATCTGCCATGTGCTCTGCCTCTACAACGCCAGATTTTCAGGAAAAACTGCACACATATTTTGTGGAGTTTCTCCCCCTACTTGAATAATGTAGCTCTGAAAATGGGAAGAAAATTGACCAGCCCCTTTAAAACATTCGTTTAGTGAAAAATGGAAAGTAAAACCAAATTTTTTTTCAATGTCATTCATTWGAGTAAGGTGTAGATGGGAGAGGAAGAAAGAAAGAAGACCAGATATTTTTAAAAAATTATTAATGAGGATTAGAATGACGTGGTTTTGAGGGGCTTTTCAATCTACCAAAGACTGTTTTCAAAAGAATGCAAAATACATATATTTGYTGCTGTTTCTTGGATTGTATTTGTACCTGTAGCATAGTACCCAAAGTTGAACAAAGGGCACATAGTGAAGCAAGAACTGAACCCAAACCTTCAGAGCCTGGAGTCTGACCCTCCTGRTGGTTACAGATGAGTTTAGATGAATGTTACCTGTGCCCTAAGGATATGTGCTCTCATCAGTCTGTAGGTTGCATATGAAAGGCTACATCAGGACAAAAATTTACAGTGTGTTGGATGCAAAAAGGCTCACAAAATGTGAGCTTTTCAGAGATGTCTCTGGGCTATTATAATTTCATGTTGGAGCTATCAGGACACCTTTGCCTTATCTGTCAGACTCTTCAAATAGTTTGTGTGTCTTTTTACCTTTAAAAATACCACAGCAAATACCTRATCAGTAGAAATATGTTGGAGACTCCAAGAATTCAGGAGACCTAAATGGTTCATATTGGGTTGTGTTTACTAACTGAGTAGACAAAATTTGTTGTTACCTTAACTACAAAAATATAGGAAGAATACTGATACATATAATCATTAGTCTTGAAGTAAATATTTTCTCCTGCTGAATACATAAGAGTCCATAAACTCAACTGGTTTCTTCTTTTTGTGGATTGTTGTRTTTGGTCCATGAACATGAAGATAACAATATTGCAAAATATAAAATCTTTACTAAAAATAAACCCAAGGCTTTTTTATGGAGTAATAAGAAAAACTGAGAAAATTAATTTCAGAGCATATGACATGGCATGAGTTTTAAAGTTATTGGAGAGAAACATTTTTCCATCAAAGGGTCTGCTGAAGACAGAATTATATTGTTCCATTTGCATTCAAAAGTTACATCTGAGAAGGAAACAAGTAATATGTTATTGGATTTGAACTCTCAAGCAGGAAGGGCATTTGGAGTTCAAAGATAGATTTACCAGATACAATTACACCTGCTATTTCAACTCTTAAAAACTAATCTTTGATTCTAAATGATAGGCAGCATCTGGTGACCTAAATATTTGTGTCATAGCAGTTCTGTTGAACAGCCACTGTTCCCTTTCCATTTAAATCACAAAACTCCAGACTCAATAAGAATTAGATATAACAGCTCTTTTAGGAGTGGATATTCCATGTCAAATACAGGATCCACGTTTACTTCAGCTATAATTGGTATGAATAACATTTTTAATAAGGTGCATTCAGAATTTTTTTTTAAATGCTGTTTTTTTACATCATGAGCTAAACATGAGCCAACAGCTGTAACCTTAAAAGAGCAAGCCACAGCATTTAGAATTATAAAACGAAAAGTAAACATTAAATACATAATTATGTTAGTTTTAATCCATCATCTTGGTGTTCACATGTAGGCACCATGCCAGAATTAAGCCTAGGAGGCACTGAACTGAAGAATACACAAGTTCACATTCTGTGTGAAAGGAAGCCTCAGAGTAATTTGTTCTGAGATTCTCATGAGGTTCTTATGCTGCTGAGGTGACTGGGTGTGCCAGTCCTGGGGCAGGGGGGCAGGGGAATGTCTCCATCCACTCCCTCCCACTGCCCACCTTTGCTCCTTGCTGCAAGTGTGTGGACACGCCGTGTCTGCTCTGAGGCACAGACCCACAGCTGGTGTGCACATTGGCCAGGCAAAGACASATGGGAGGCTGCAATTCCAGACCACCATCTGCACCTGAGAAAGCTGAGTTTTTACCTGCCTGAGTCCATATTGYATCCCCTAGCCTGCAGCTCCTCATCTGTTACGAGCTCTGTGTAAACCAGGTGAATCTGAGCAGCACAAACAAATAAGGGTGAGGCAGCTCTGATGACTGTGACAGGCTCCAGTCAGGCTTCTCTGAAGTTGTTGTGCTACTACTTGGTGTCATCTCCTCATAGACCTATTGTTCAATACCCTCCATTTAACGTGCAACTTTCATTTAACAGGATGGTTTACGAAGATTGTCAGGGAACGAATACATATTGTCAGCAAAACGTAAGTTTTAATTTGGCAGCTAATTTAATTTGAGATACTAAAACATGTTCAGAAATTTAAGAAACAGGGGAAATGTGATTAGATATCCTTTTTAATGAGCTTTTTTTTTTCCATTTGGGAGTTTTTTACCTGTAAGCATTTTTMTGCAACATTACTGAGCTCTCTTCTACAGAAGAGAAAGCTTGGTCATTCAGTAAAATTGTATCTCGCTATTAATATACTACTTAATATACTGTTAATAAATACATATAGTAATAACTGTATTCCTCAAAAGAAACTCATCAGGTTGCTGGCAGTCTGAGCTCTCCAATCTCCCTCAATGACATACCCCCACGGATAACAGAGGCAATGGAAAATGAGGAACAGTGGGATTTTGATATCTTTGAACTTGAGGCTGCCACCCATAAAAGGTCAGTAAATGCAAGAGCTCATAAACTGCAGTTGTTGAAAATTGACTTAAATGTCATCCTCTAATCAGATCCTTAAGTTCTCTACCTGTGCTTTTACAACTGAATTAATTTTATTTTCAATGTCAGATGTTTGAAATTTTCTCATTGTCATTTCTAGTTGTGTATGCATCTTAAATAGCTTCTGTTTCATCATGCACTATTTCCTCCAAATTCAAATTCCCCAGTGGATATAAGTGAAGATTGTATATCTTTGGTATGGTATAATGRCAATACAGAATAATTTTTAAAGCCTTCCTTTATTCAGGAATAGAGAAGTTATACAAATAAAATTATTTTCTTGTGGGGATTCAAATTCCTATTATGGCAAACTACACACAGAATCAACATGCTGGTCTTGATTTGATCAGTTAATACAGATCAGGTTTTATTTTCTTTCCATTTGATTGGGAGGGTTTTATTCCTGAACAGTTCCAATACRGCTTTTCAGCAGAATTCCCATTACCTTTCTCTGGGATAGGAGGAAGGTCTTTATTCTAAAATCTTGGCAGGTTACGTTTTATGTATAAGCTTAACTGAAGAACATTTACTGATAAAAAGCAGGGCATACCAATTTCCATCACAGAAGTTTTCAAAGGCAGATCAGCAGCTTTGATAGACTTTACTTCATTAGTAGCAAAGGCTTCCCTTAAGACTGTAAATTGTTCTTTCTGTTTAAATCCTTGGTTTTATTTTCTCATGCTTWTCAAAAGTTCCACTTTTGGGTCTAGTTTCATGTATCATGCTTTGTCTTAGGTAAAAGCTTCTGTGAGACACCAATTTGGAGGCCAGATCCTGCAATTAATTGACTATCTTAAACCTTTTGTCAAAATCCCAGATCTGTAAGAGCTTTGAAAGTTATTCAAAACCAAAGTCTAAGAAGGATGTCAGGCACTTAGTTAACAAATATGCACTTCATTATTAGACTGTGGTTTTATGAGCCAAAAAGGTGCAAAACCCCCTAGAGTTTTATTCTTCTTTAAAATGATTTTATTTTAAATGAAGGTATTTACATCCACTTGCTTTAGGTTTTCTTTCTTTGCTGCATTTTGATTTCCARTGAAGTAATAGAGATAAGTAATTAAAAAGAAAGATGTAAAAATACAGTCAGTCGGTGTGATTTACAACATTTAATGGGTACATTGCAGTAACTTAATTAATTATCCCAGCCAGCATGCATGAGATCACCAGGTAGGTTTCTCTATTCTTACTGATCTGGAGAGACCACAGAGGGACAAAGGAGGTACTTTGCCTGTACTCTTATTAAAGGCAGTATAATTATGATTGCTTCCTACTGTGTTTAAATGACAGCAGTTCATTTGTTAAGATAAGTAAAGTGATTTTCAGTGACTCACAAGTATGAATATATTACTAGTATTGCCTTAATCCAAGCAGACACATGGTGATAAAGCCAGGATAATGAATTGAATTTTAGTGCATTTCAGYTCCCTGACAGAGAAACCCAGAGACACCTTTGTCTGACACTGGGGGGGATTAAGGGGGATTTGACTTTATATATGTTACAATTCCAGTATATGACACAGTAATTMTCTTACAAGTCCTTACACATCATTACATATGTCATTAGCTAAAAATGTTGTGTGGATTCACACTGTTTATGCTATATAATACTCTTTCAGCTGCATTCAGTTTAAAACTTTCTGTTTATTTTTCTCCACAGGCCTTTGGTTTATCTGGGTCTCAAAATATTTGCTCGCTTTGGAATCTGTGAATTCCTAAACTGTTCAGAATCTACTCTGAGGTCATGGTTACAAGTTATTGAGGCTAACTACCATTCCTCCAACTCCTACCATAATTCTACTCATTCAGCAGATGTGCTACATGCTACTGCTTACTTCTTGTCTAAAGAGAGAGTAAAGGTGAGTCCACATCTRTGTGAAACAATATAGGTGGGAAATACAGATGCAATCAAAGAAGGATCTCTCAGAACCAGATTCAAAAGCCAAATGTCTGCCCAGTGCCAACCAGTTTGGTAACTCTGAGATCAAAGAACTGGGCTGCTTTACATGAATTCTAGGATCTCTCTTACAGTATATGTCGAAGGATGGATACTAACATTACAGAATTGAACAGTTCTTGGTGGGAGAATAAGAAAACCTTTTTTTCAAATAAAACCTCTTCATGTAGTTAAACCTTCTCAGATAGGTGAGCTAATGACATAATTATTTTTGTGATGGCACATGCCAAATACAGATTTAATGTGGTAAATTACCATCTCTTATGTCTTGTGCTGGTCATTTTGCAAAAGATTCCCAAGACAATATAGGCCATAAAGTAGGCTGTATCACCCACTGGAGAAGATGCCCTGAGGCTTACAGAGACTGCATGGGAGGAGAGTATTGAAAAAAATTACTTGTCACTACCATAACGCCCACTGGGGTATTAGAACCATGAAAACCAGCATAAATCAGAGTGACTTTTGCTCTCACATACCCAGACTGGAGAAGGGGAATAAAGTAGTGCTTGGTGTKTGTGCAGTAGAGTGGTGGGACATATTTCTGAGTCACAGTCCTGGGTAGAAGCTCTGAACTAGCCTGCCTAAGGATAGCACCAGTGATGGGCACCTGGCTGAGAAATTTGTGACTGTAAACAAGCCTCTGACAGCTCATTAAACTGTAGTAATTCCCTTAACTTGGAGCTGCAGCTCATTAGTGTGCTCTCCAGAGGCTGATTTACAAATACTGTGTGCCAAGTGGGGATAGAATGTCACTGGATTTTTTCAGCCCCTGATTTGCCAGAGGTTTAGCTGGTCTTCCCAAGAATATCTATGAAAAACAGACAAGATCTGGATCCATTTCAATGCCACAGAAGCATGACTGCCTCCTTTTTTTTCCAGAATGTTATTTCCATTCCTCTGTAGGCATAGGAAGAGAAAAAAATGTTGCAGCAACAGAAGGAGCAGAATCAAAGTTCAGAATTCTTTCTTCATCTTTTCAAAGTTATAGCCCAGCTGCTTTAGTGTTGCACAGAGTTCAACCTAATCTAAACACAGAAACTCCAATTCTGCCACTGAAATTCATGCTGAGAATAATTTTTTTTGGTAACTTGAACTCAGTTCAACTTGCCTAGGAAGAATTTTCTGGCTCTGAAATTGAAGCCATATTCTCAGAACCATTTTCTGAGAAAAAACGTTTTCATGGAAGTTAAGATAAGAAAGTTAGAATCCTTGCCTTGACATTGGGTGTAAAAGTCAAGTTTTTTACACTAAAAGTGCTGTAAATCTGTGTGAAATAAGTCAGGTAGACTGCTGTCGTCCTCCAGGTCAGGTATTCTCATGTTTCTGACAGTTTCCCATCTGCTCAGGTCTTTCTCAGCCAGACTGAGTGCTGCTCAGTGTGTCCCTCTGCGGAAATCCCTCTCTCCAATCCCTCTCTCCAAACTGCGTACCACAAAAACAGAATCCCAGGAGCAGCAGCCGAAAGAAAGAAGGAAGAAGTTAACACACAGCAGAGAGTATTTCAGACAATGCTAACTGCTACTGAACTAGAGCAGAAAGAATTRTTTGCCTACTCTTGTTCTCCATGAGACTCTCTTGACAGTCCTCAATGAATAATTTCCCTGCTCCTGCAAAGTCAGGCCATTGCATAATTTCGGGAGGTGTGAAGAAGGGTAGGGTTTGTCTTTTCACCTACCAAGYGTAACTATTCTGAATGGTAGTAGTAGGCCCACAGGGAATTTAGACCTCAAATTAAAGCAAATTGGAATGAAAATTATCTGCCCTGCTCCCAGATTCAAATGGGAATATTTCTGCTCTTCTGTCTCTTTCATTTTATTAAAACTTTTAATATAATTGTTTTATCTGCAATCCTTCACAAATGCCAGTATAAACACAGCACAAGGCTGGTTTCCAAATGTATACAAAATATTTCTGAGATGCTTAGTTCTTGTTCTCCTTTATGCTTTTTATAAAGTATTAGCACTTACGTGTAAAATCTTAAGAGTCAAATAGTTTTGTATTTCATGACAGGGCAGATAAAAATAGGCATAAAATAATGCCCATTGCAAGGAGACRTAAAGCTTGGAGTGCAGCATGCTACCAGAATCAGAATGTGACACAGAAAGTACAGAACATGTGTCATGTAATTTATCCATGGATACAAAACATCAAATAGTCTCCATAGAATACGCATTAGCTGTAACCCAGGACAGCGTTATTAAAGAACTGGGTTTATGGATAACATTCCTTTCAAATTGTAAACCTAGCCAGCACGCAAGCGGAACAGGATTAGAACACATTAAATTGCCAAAGGAAATTAAGGAGTGCTAATAGAATAATTTTTTAGCAGTATTGGTCTTTTTYCCAAGCCAAATACCTTAACTCCAAGTGAAGGTGGTTTCAGTGTTGCTAGAAAACACAAACTAATTTATTACTTTACATTTGYTTAATTTGATGTGCTGTGACAAAGGTGTGGTTAAAATTTAAAAGGTACAAAATGGCCAAAAAAGTCACGCAATGTTCAATGAAGCTTATAATGAATTTTCCGTTGCTCTCTGTAGAACATCTGACCCTTGCTGATCTCCAGAGTTTTGGCTTTTATTCCTCAGCGACTTGGCTTAATCTTATGGACAGAATAGGGTTTGTAACGAGTCTGCCAGGAAAACTAAGCACCCTTCTATTTTCAGCAAACCCTGGATCCAATTGATGAGGTTGCCGCGCTCATTGCTGCCACAGTGCACGATGTGGATCACCCAGGAAGGACAAATTCCTTCCTGTGCAATGCTGGCAGCGAGCTTGCAATCCTCTACAACGACACGGCCGTGCTGGAGAGCCACCACGCTGCCCTGGCTTTCCAGCTCACCACCCGGGACGGCAAATGCAACATCTTTAAAAACATGGAGAGGTAAGCTCGACCCCCAGGGTCCTTGTCTGCCTACCTACATCTCTCACTTCCTTCTGTGTACCATAAGGCAAACAAGCATCCTAGAGGAGGGCACTGCCTGGTGGAGAACTGTCCATGGCCCTTGTGAAATTTGCTTCTGAAAGAGTAGAATGCTTCTGTCTCTCCTGCAAAGACTTCTGAGTAATTCCCCACTGTCAGTTTCTCCTGTCCATAAAAAGGCAGACCCTATCTAAGGAATTTAGTGTAAATCTTAATGTGAGCAAGTCTAGAAGAGTTGTTTTGTGTCACTGAGTGCAGAGAATAAGCTATGGCTGGGTGGGYAGAGAACAAAGAGAGAGAGAGCCACAGAGCAGTGTGAAGGATAATGACGGACCTGTTGCTCTTGCWATGCCTCAGAGAAGCATTCAGGGCAAGGATGTGACCATTGCCTTGGTTCTCTCAAAATACAACAGAAAAATATTGCTGAAAACTTGCCTGAGGAGTGAGCCACAGCTGGGTGTCTGTGCTAAAAGCCTTGGGAACATGCAGGTGTGGCATGTCCTAGCAGCCTCCTAAGCAGCTGGTGCCTCTGCTTCTGCCCAGATACTGTTTCTSCTAGAGATCCAGTCATGCCTGGAGCACATATGTCTGTTTGTACACACCAAAGATACTCCTACATCTAACAGAGACACAGCTGCCCCAGCCTTTATTGCTGGTCTTTGTTCCCCTAGCACCTCTCTCAAACAGGAATGGTTTGTTGCAATTTTGTTAGACTTGTTTTAGCAACCAACCCTTTGTGACCCAGCCAGCATTCTTAATTGTTTCCTTCTTTAAACAGGAATGAGTATCGAACCCTTCGCCAAGTCATTATTGACATGGTCTTAGCAACAGAAATGACAAAGCACTTTGAGCATGTCAACAAGTTTGTCAACAGCATTAATAAACCCTTGGCAGCACTAGAAGAAAATGGGGTAAGCAACACTGCAAGTCCTCCTTAAAATGCCTAGGCAGGGACTGGGAACCCTTGGCAGTGGGAAATTCCCACATGGTGTTCTGAGAAAGTTTATCAGAAATGTGGAGAAAGAGGCTGGAGATTTATCTTTCACCTCTGGGATTGAATCCCCYTCTGCTTAACATGGTTGTCACTCACTTTGAGGGTGAGTGGGACTCACTTGGATCCTATTAATATCACAGTGCTGTGATGTCATACTTGGAACCAGGATCCTGGGCTGTATCTTTTCATGGAAAAATGCCATTTTGATTAACCCAGTCACTCCCATGGAAGAAGTGGCAAGACTGGGCATTGTTGTTGGCTGTTTCGGCAAAGGAGGCAAGGTTTGCTTCAAAGCAGAGGCTGAGTTACATCCCTCCCAAGGGGACATGCTGGGGGTGCAGCATAAGGGCAGGTCTGTGGGCTGGCATGTTTTGCATTCTCTGGCAATAAGRGCCCTCAGCCTCCAGTGCTGCCTGGCAGCATTCGTGGGGTTTCTGTCTGCTTTCTTTTTTAATCTTTAAAATAGATCATGGTGACATTATGTATCATATAATCAATAGCCATTTGGAACCCCATGGACACAAAGAAATTGCCTGTTAAGAACTCTTTCTGAAAAACCACACCAGTTTCAATAACAGCTTCAACCAGCAGTTTTGTTGCCAGTAAGAGCAGTGTATAATTTTGTTGGAATGATTTTTGCAAAGAGAAGACTTGCAGAAATGGTTATGATAAAACTTGCATCAGTGGCAGCGTCATGGAGGAGCTGTAATGGTTTTCTGTATTTTCTTACCATGTTTTTTAGAAAGCCACATTTATGACTGTTGTGTGTAATGGAGGAAGGCAGTCTTTTTATTATCTGAGAGTGGGAGAGAAACAGGTCTTGTTTCTTCACCCATGAGAAGCAGAYTAGAGCTTAATTGGAGAATTGTACCTTTGTCCACAGGACCATAGACTAGAATTAGCTTTGTTGGCACCTGGAGATGCTAATGGGAACCAAAGTTCCAGTAGGACACTGGCTGTACTGAATAAATGAGAAGAAAGAATGTCAAGTTCCCAGCTGGACAGCCTCTCTGGATGAGCATAGCAGCATTGGTGCAGGAGGAGAACAAGGGAGCTGCTGCTGCTGGGTGCAGGGCACTGCACTGCCCTGCCCTGGGGAGGGTGGAACTCTCTAGGGCTCCTGGTCTTGCTGAAGGGCCCTGCATGGCCTGGCTTGGTGTGCAGGGCCCCTCCTCCCAAGGGTTGGGATGCAGCAGTTGTTTGAGCAGCAGCATCTATGCAAAGAGCAAAACTCCTCTTCTTGCCTATTACAGGGAGCTRAACAGCTGGTGCTGCTGAAGAACAGGGCTTGGACCTGCACAGTCAGAGAGTAAAAACAAACAGGGAAAAATGAAACAAAAGTTTAGYTCTACCCTTAAGCCCCAGAGGCTGCAGGGAAATTATCTGCCCCACAAGGCATTTGTGATTCACAGCAAATTGTACCCAAGGATGGGAAGGAAGACAAAGAATATATAATTTCTATTGAAAACAAGAAGCAAAATGTTTCCCTTCTTTCAGCTGGGAGTTTCAGTTTGGCAAGTTCCTATTAAAAGGCCTGTAATGTGTGMGTGGGTAAAGCAAATTATTTATTGTGCTGAGCAGAACAACACTGTCAGCCCCTCTTTCAAGTCTGTGTCCCTCTGGCTGCAGCAGCAGTGTGTGTTTTCTGGCCTGCTTTCCAGTCATGGTGGTGACTCAGTGGAGTGTTTGCAGGCTGAGCTGCCAACTGCCTGTTCCAAAKGGGACAGTTCCACTTATTTTCTTTTTATTTATTTATTATTTTTTATACAAATTTGTTCAAAGAGCCATGCTGAGAAGCTGCTCTGTTTGTTTCCTTTCTGCTTTTGTTTCATAAACTGAAAAAAATCCTTTCCAGCTCCAGCATCCTCTATCCTCCCATTTCCCCTCATGATGTCACCTAAGCTACGACAGGAAGCCAACATCTGACATGCAGAAACACCTCTGCACTCGGAGCAGGATGCTGGGACTAAGCACAGTTAACACATTTTATTCCCAAGACATCTGCATCCAGCAAGTAGAACTGTGCCTTTGGTTTGAACAGATCTCAGAGGTGAACATCCTTTCCTGATCCCTGGTGGTTTACCTACTAGGGTATTCTCTACTGTCTGTAACTGAACAATCTCTAGTTTTCCATACCTAATTTCCATATTTGTGTTTCTGGAGCTTCCATCACTTTATGTTGGCTTTCTCATATATAATTTTTCCATGCATTTGGAGGTGTATACATCTCACCTTGTTTCTTCTGTTTTCCCTTCCACATACTTAAAAATGAGAGAAAAGAATTTATTTAGGCATCTCATTTTGGTGAGACCTGTGGAGCTGGTATTTCTGAGCCATTTCTGTACTATCAATTTTTTTTTATTACTGTCAGTTTCTTTCTTTAGGAATAACTTTCTTCCCCACAAGAATTTTCTTCTGAAAAATGTCATGGTTATTCTGACCTAATAAAAGGTCAGAATGTTTCTGCTGCTTTGTATCTCCCTCTTTGTACAAAACACTGCAGGAACTGGTAGCACATTATTATTATCATTACTGTTTGTTACTTCTTCCCTRCTCTGACTGTGGAGCAAGACCTTGTTAGGTGCCAAAAACGTCTTGTATGTTCCTTGCTTCAAAGAGKTTCTATTCTGAGTAGACAGCAGTGTAAACTCTTGTACCTATCCATTCCTAAAGAGTCCAGCACAAGGGAATGGAATGAGGAACATGCCTGGGAGGTAATGTGGGATCTGACTCTCTGAAAAGTAGCAATGCTGTCAGAATGATTGATACACTGATGGGATTTGTGTGCCAAGGGTGGCTCTGCATYTCTGGTCAGTCTCTCTTTTCAAACCAACTATTCCACTCTTCATGTGCAAGTCCATTAATCCTTGGGTTTCAGCAGAGAGTTACTTTTTTCTGCCTACATGGTCCTCATCACTTTGTGTGTAGTGATGAATTGATCCTCTCCACACTTTGGAGAAGGCAGATGAGGAATAGAGGGATTACATGACTTGCCCAAATATGCCAAAGAGATCTGTCAGAAAGCCAGTGATTGAATCCAGAAACTAGCGATCAGTGCTAGCTCAGAGCTGTGGCTAACTTTGATAATCCACCTATAAATTCAGTTAGACATCAAATCTGGTAGCCAGTAGCAGAACTGATCCCTGTAGGATGTGCTGAAAGCATTCCCAAAGCACAAAAGCTTTTGAGTTAGTGCATGGAGACCTTGCTAATGGGTTGGTTTTTATTCTTAAATGTTACAGAATAATGGTGATGGAGAGTCAATCAAAACTGTTCTCAGGTCTCCTGAAAACCGTATCCTTATCAAACGCATGTTGATAAAGTGTGCTGACATTTCCAACCCATGCAGACCCAGAGAACAGTGCATAGAATGGGCTGGACGCATCTCTGAGGAGTACTTTGCACAGGTAAGGCAGCTAAAACAGGCTGCTGGAGCTGCAGGTGAGCATCTCTTTAAAAGGGAGGGTGTCACAGAACGTCCCAGGCTGCATTGTGTAATGTGAGAAATAATAACCTTTTTATTTTAAATGATGGATATTGCTCATGCTGGTACACAACTAGATGGCTTCGGAGAGATGAAAGTTGACAACTTCTATTGTGCAATTTCTGAAAAATCTAAGCTTYCAAGTTGTTCAGTTTGGAACTGGGCTTTTTGAACCTTGTCTGCAAATGCRCTCCCATCACATAAGATAGAGCAAGGATGTCTTCTGTACTCACATGCTGGCTTTGCCTCTGGAATAGGATCATCAGGTTCTAGTGTCTGGATGGGAGCAGCACTCACTSCAAGAAATGCTGTAAGCCCTTAGCACACTGTGCTGAGGAAAGGTTTTAGGAAGATGTGGAAAAGGAGAGGGCAGTCATCATTACAGATTATATACCAAACACTGCAGCTGGAGCTTGGCACCCCAAGCAAGGCACAAGGGAATTCACAAGGTGCTTTGCCATGTCTGAGGGGGACAGATCACTGCTTCCATCAGAGACYGACAATGGTTGAGCAGCTCTTAGGTCATAACTTGGTAGTGTGCCAAGTTACTTAGGGTCAGCTTGTGTGCAGATAGAGAAGGTAAGTATATCCCTTTGTGGGAAACACTGGAAGGCACTATTTGTCTGCTGTTTTGCTGAAACTGAACAACTAGCTGCTTGAGATTAAGTTGCTGCTGCTTCAGATTTATCCAGGTTCCTCCTCTGATTTAGCAGATGCATGCTCTAGTCAGTGCCAAGCAATCTGCTGCTAAAAGAAGCCCATTAACAGAATGTGTCTTAGATGAATAATCACTAATGTTTTTTGCAGACTGATGAAGAAAGGAGGCAAGGTTTACCTGTTGTGATGCCAGTTTTTGACAGAAATACTTGCAGCATCCCCAAATCCCAATTATCATTCATTGATTACTTCATTATTGATATGTTTGATGCCTGGGATGGTAAGCAAAACTCTGCTGTTTCCTGATGTGAACAATTTGTGAACTTTTGAAGCTGCTGTGATACAAAATKTCTTTTTTATGGCTCCTAAATAAAGGGAGAGAAAAGGGAAGATTCCTGCAGTTCAAGTAAGATTAATAACTTCATTATTGCTTATAAGTATGGCTACAAGCAGTTCTCATGGCTTGCCTATAATATACTAAATTCAGGCAATCTTTAACTTCTTAAACTTGCTTCTCTGTAAACAGAGAACACAACACACTCTCTTTGATAGCTCTTTGAGCACAGTCATTTTGASCATGTTAATACTGGTTATTTTTCAAGGCAAATTTCTGCTGTCTGGAAACTGCTTGGGGGAGCAGCTGTTTCCTTCCAAGTGCTGCCTCCATGGTAAAAGTGGTTAGAAATGTGACTCTCCTGAATGCCAGATCATGACATGTGACTGAGGTTTGATGGGGCAGGATAATTACAGCCATAATTAGCTATGCCCCTCCTGGAAAACTGTGTTCCTTTGCTGGGACTCCAATACCAGTATTAAGTAGATTTACAGAACAGTTCTCAGTGGCCCCAGCGCTACATGAGTGCTGAGAGCTTTACAGCCAACACTATTTCAAGCCTCAGTATGACAGATTTAAGCTTTTCTACTTAACACAGTTGCCCCAACATTTCAAGTGATACTTAAGCAGACAGAATCTGTGACTGTWTCAGTTCTGCAAACTCAATACTTTCTGCCCTTCCTTCCCTAGCATTTGCCGACCTGCCAAATCTGATGGAGCATCTGAATAACAACATTAAATACTGGAAAGGACTGGATGGAAGGAACCTGCGAGTCCTCCGACCACCACCAGAATAGCAGCTAGACCATGGTGTGTCATTCACTAGCCAGATGCATATTTATTCAAGCTCACTTTTATCTGTGTGAATTCAGATTTGTTTTGGTCTCTTCAGTATTACAGTAAAGCTAGCCCATGCACTTGGGGAACTTTCACGTTCAAGAGAACACGAGGTCAGCAGTTGACTTCCACAAAGTCCCATGTGTGGACTCGGATGAAATAAGCCCACCAAGTGGAATAACACTGGATTGCTGCAGTACTTGTACTGAAGAGGGTTTATTACRAACATACTTCTGTGATATCTTCATATCAGCACGTGAAGCTGGAAGACCTTGAAGAGAATCCTCATAAAAAGGACATTCACTAGAAGTTTATCTATTAATAGAGACTCACAGCTTTTATGAGAAAGCTACATGCTTTTTATAAGCACTTCAGACGGTTACATAGAACAATCAGACATTTAAAATGCAACTGTCTTTGAAAGAATTTTTTGATCTATGAAAAATAGATGTACTGTATTTTTTCACATCACAGAAGGTGCAATCATTCACTTCTGAGCACTACTGAAAGTGAGTTCTCCTTAAGAAATTTAGTAGCAAATGTAAAAAATAACACAAGAATTTTTGAGGTTGATCGTTAGCATCTATGATTAAAATGTTATGTTTTATTTATTTTGTTAGATGTTCAATATTTTCTATGAATTTATAAATACTTAAAAGCCAAAGCCAACTTTAGATGCATTATAAATTTACATGATTCATACTCATTAATATACATTTAATTGATGTACAGACCTTTTATTTTCATAATGCAAATACAAAATACTATACAATGATACATTTTTATTGCACTGTAAGGATAGATGTGTATGTTTAAATATTGTCTGATTTATGTTAATTAAAATAAGTTTTATTAAAAAGGTCTCACTTGAGAATAGTAGATTAAACAAGAACTGTATACTGTCTGAGCACCAGAACTGCAGTAGTTCTCCCACAAACCAGTGAGGACCACCTGATCTTCTCTTGGCTACAAAAATAATAATGTGTTGGAACTCTGTTTTCTCCCATGACATTTTATGACTGAACTCCCTGTTAAAGTCTGCCTTATTTTATATAGTATTTCTACAAAGCATTCCACAGCATATATGAAGAGGTGATACTAAACATCTAATGAATTTCAACATTTTATAGCCAATGTATTTTCCTCTGCCGTAAAAGAAAAAGAACATAAAGCCACCAACACAAACCTTCAACTCGAGAAGTTTGTAAAGGCTGTGTACCTTCACAATTTGAATGAAATCTTCATAGCAACTACCAGAAAATAAAAAAAATGTATATTTTAAGAAGTGTCAAGTCCTACCCATTTAATTTGAAATGTATATGCACTTTGTAGTTTGCAGACTTACTAACACATGAAATTCTTTCAAAAATAACAGATACTTTTTGTCTGGGGATGGGAAAAGTTGAGGGGGTTGAATGGCATAAGGGTGATGAAAGGTGTAGCTGGCAAGCCCCTGTGTTTGTGGCCTGCCCTTGGCAAACACCAGACCCTTGTGTACCCTTGGACAAGTCTCTTTGCAGCTCCATGCAGTGCCACGCTGTGTTCCACTGGAGGACTCAAGGAGTATCCTGTCAGCCTTCCCAGTCAACAGAAAGGCATCCAAAGGCACTGAAAGGGCTACTGGCTGTCGTTCCTGCAGAGGAATTGACTTTAGAGACATTTTGAACCATTCCTGAAGAAGCAGAAGCTGGGGAGAGGTGGATGATGGAGCAGTTCAGGGACTGCAGTAGCAGCCTTAAGGTAAGAAAGGAAGAGGTGACCTCTCCAGGTGTTACCTGCTTCTGTTTCTCCTTCCTCTCCAAGCCAGTGAGACTGATGGGCTATCACCATTTGTTCCTGTTAGTGTCATGCCTTTTGCCCTTACCCTGCTTGTGTGGTCTCTTTACTTGCTCAGAATTCCCTTTTGTAATTCCATGTAGTTCATTGTTGTGTGCATGTTGCCTAAGCCAGGAGGCTCAGATCCTGTGAGAGGTGCCGAGATGGTGCCACTGTCTCACTGACAGTAGTAGGACAGAAGCTTCTCTGGTCAGTCTTCCAGAGGTTCTACAAACAAAGSTGAAGGAGCAAATATGAAAGCTCCATAAAACAAGTATCCTGTTTTCACAGGGAATTTGCAAGGAGAGGGAGAGTTGGCTGACAGCTTCCCTGGCAATGTCACATTGTATTTCCCTACWTTGCATCTGTTGAACCAGCTGTAATTTGCTACCTGGTATTAATCTCKTCTGTTCCTTGCAGGCTCCTGTGTCTGCATTAGAGGAAAACTGCATCGCACCATCAGTGTCTCCTCTGCTTATCTGCTGCAATGAGGATGGGAGAGGAAGTGTGGGCATGAGCATGTGGGCCCAGAGACTTGTCTGCAGGTAAAAATCATGGAATCATTTAGACTGGAAAAGACATTTAAGGATATAGAGTCCARCTGTTCCTCCCGCACTGCCAAATCCACCACTAAACCATGTCCCCAAGTGCCACATCTACACATTGTTTTAAATCCCTTCAGGGATGGTGACTCCACCACTGCCCTGGACAGCCTGTTCCAGTGCTTGACAACCCTTGAAATAATAATAAAAAAAATCCTAATATCCAATCTAAACTTCCCCTGGTGCAACTTGAGGCCATTTCTTCTTGTCCTATCACTTGTTTCTTGGGAGGAGAGACTGATCCCTACCTGGCTACATTTGCAAACTGACTGAGGGTGCACTTGATCCCCTCACACAGATCCTCAATAAGGATATTAAGCTGCCCAGAAAAAATATTTCTTCATAAGCATAGTTAATATTCTGTGTTATATTAATATATGGTAAAAAGCAGTTAATTTCATCTGCTATAAAAATGCCTGATGCATCATCACTGAATAGATGTGATCAATATGATTAATTCCCTGAAATTCACACTGAATCTTTATTTCCATTACTTGGACTGTAGAACTGTGCTAATTAACCCTCTCTGTAAGCCAGATTTGTGTCCATATTGGTGTACAATAATTTCACTTAACATAAAACAGTGATTTTCAGCCACTGCAGCTTTGTTCACTCTCCTGTCCATCTAAATTTGCCAAGGACAGATTATAATTAAAATCTGGAACCATGATGCCTGATCTTGACTTTCTTCCCACTGAGCTTCTCTGTCCAAGCCACACCTCTGAAGCCTTCTGTGCACTGTGAGGCTGTGCCTGTTCTGTGGGGATGATTCCAGGCTGCTGCCCATGAGCATGAAGGGCCTTGCTGTGGAGCAGTAATGGCTCTGACTTCATATTCACTGCTCCAGGATGCAGATGCCTTTGGCTCCCATTGCAAATGCTTCAGCCATTCCAGATCCCCTTCCTTCATTCTCCAAGATTACACAGCARCATCACATGCCCTGTGCTCTGACCCCTTTCCAGCTTTTTGAACTGTCACTCAGTTATGGAACTTCCTGGGGACAGAAATTGCTTTGCTGATGGTCCTTCACCATGGAAGGGAGAACACTGGAATAAACTGAGTGTGATTGAAGTGTTCTCAATTTCAGTTAGGCTGGCAGTCTTATGCAGTCTCTGCACTTCTCATTTGTTCTTGCTTTAATGCTAATACAAGAGTAAATTCCAATGTAGACATGATGAAGGAGAGGTCCTTTATGTACCCCCAAGGGCTTTAGTAAAAAGCTTTGTGTTTTAGAACTTAATAAGGTTCAACAATTCAGMATTAAATGACAGAATGAATGGCTGTACTTTCTATGCTGCATATTTTCTATCAGGTAATCCTGCTTTTAAACCTGAGTATCAGTGTAGATGCTTCCAAGTGAATCTGAATTATTATGATATRGTAAAAAAATACTGTCTTTTCAGCAAATTGTCCTAGATGAATGTCTTTTTCCCTTGTACAAAATTTGGGGTAATGATTGCTTATTCTGACAAAAGGAGAAACCAGGTGGTATGCACAGCTACCTTATCACAAGTCTGAAGATRGTTTTCATACTGCAGTTTACCCAATGGCTACATAAATAATTTAATATATAAATTTTAAATCTTCTGAAATTGAATGAATGTCTTGTTTTTTGTTGCAGTGCCTTTTTGTCTGGTGTTTCTGCTTGTCTCAGTAGAGGAATCATTGATAAAGCATTTTAAAAAATGTGTCTTGAACATGAAGGAATTGAGCAATGGCAAAGGAATTCCTGCATAAAAGAGAAGAAAGGATAATAGATATCTAATAAACACTGGCTGGGTGCTGAGAAACAAACAGTAGTCAGTTGTGCCCTTCAGTGAGACCAGAACGGTTTGAGTCACGACTCTGCAAGGAGTGCTTTGAAATGAAGTCTCAGAGCTATTCAGAAGCTTCAAAACAAATAATCTCTCTGCTCATGTGTGACATCATGCCTCCAAGGTACAGGGGTCCCAGGGGTGCTGTTAAATGATAGCAGGGTGGAGTGCAGTTTGTCCTGACATGRTGTTTAGATGCAGAAAACAAGCTTTCAAATTGGTGCCATGTTCCTGTGCAGCCCTGTGCTGCTGGTTCAGAACAAAGGGGATGTCCAGGTGTTTCAGCTGGTTTTTGCTGAAGCTTTGGCTCTGTGAGCTAAGGGCTGTGGCTCAACTCCACTGAATGCTTTCTCTCAGTGCCTGCTTTGAATGTTACTTGGGAAAAGTGTCTCATATTTTCCTTTTTTCCACTYGTTCAACATCTTTAAGACTCTCTTCCAACATTTCCCATGCAAACCTCAGTGGACTCAGCTCTGCAAACCCTAGGAAACGATGGCAGTTGCCTCTTTAGCAAGCAAGGCAACTGAGCTAGGAAAGGCCAGGGAACCCAGAGCCACTAAGCAAAGTAGCTTTGAGGCTTCTAAATATCTTTGAAGTCCTGGATCTTCAAGCCCTGCCTGTGGTTTAACAGTGTTAGGCTAGGAAACAGTCTTTTGGTCTTCTCATGTTCCACTTTCCCCCTCTCTTCCAGCTTCTCTGCTTCCGTTTTTCTTTCATTTGCTAGGAGTCTTTCCTTTAACTTCCACTGGCTGAACGCGTCCCTCAAACACACAGCCATAATGCTGGGACTAAACCCTGCCTTTCAAACTGACTCTTGCTGCTTACTACAGCTTTTACCACAAGATAATATTTTTCTTTCTGTCTCAAAATGAGCCTGGAGAAATATCTTATGATAGCCCAAAGCCTTACATTGGTATCCACAGGCAGAAGGAGAATACAAACTCAGTTAACTGAAATAGCTTGTGAGCAGTGCAGTTCTGCTGGGGCACTGGGAATATGTGTGCAAGGTCTTTGGTACTGTACTCCCACATGCAAAGTGAGGGCAGGAGTGTTCCCAGGCACCTCTGCCTTTGAGGTTATGTTAGCCAGCGCAAGCAGCTGGGGACACTTGTTGAAATTTGAATCTGCCTTTTTTCGGTTTGCTTGCTCCCCCCGTCGAGTGGCAAGAGTCATTGCTAGAGCTGAAACTCATCTTAGTTCAGCCCGTGGTACTTAACAGAAATCACTTCATTYTTTTATTACAGAGGTAGTGAAACAGTGCACCAATGCATACAATTTTCAAAAGGAAGTGAGAAAGGTGATTCCTCCCTGAAACAAAAGGAGGAATTCAGCCAGCGTGTAATTATTCAAGTGAGAARTTGGTCTTGTCTGTATTTAATATTCCAGAGTGGTATTTGATGTAAATCCTTCCCCAGAGTTCATTACATTAGCTCTTAGCTCAACCTGAGCATGCTGAATGCCAAGTTCAGCATGCAGCATGTTTTATCACCAAGGAGAATGACGTCAATCTGGTGATCCTGCAGCTCCCTAGCTCGCGGGAGGAGGTATGGCTTTGTCTTCAGCCTAAAGATAAAATGGAATATGTTTGATAAGATTTTCTTGGTATTTGCAGTGTAAAATGTGTGAGAAATATTGCTTTTTACCTCCAGAAAGACCTGTCCCATTTTGCCTTAAAAAAAAACCAAACTCAAAAGTTAACTTGCTTCTAATATTATTCTACACATAAAATGAAAATTTTCCTTTACAGATCCCTAAGCTTCACAAGCAGACCCACAGAGTCCTTTYACAGGTGGGTGAAATGAGCTGCAGGGAAGCACAGGGGCTTATGGGCATCAACACCAGGGCAATCCCTGGCCTAGTCYTGGGGCTGCCTGCCTGCTGCTGAGGGCTCTGGTGAGAATCCTGCCAAAAAATAGGAAGAGAAATGTCGAAAGTGGGTGCTTTCATAAGGGTTTGTCTCTGGTGTTTTTCAGAGATACTGGTCAGAGCTCCTGAGATGGCAGAGCTTTGTCCTCCTAGTGCACTGTGTGCCAGGCTTGGTGAGACTCGCGGGGGAGCCGACTGCCATCGGTGGGCACGAGCCACAGCGCTGTCCCCACACGGGGCAGTGCCGGCTGT
>JACDOX010000171.1:336924-379262 GCA_014549065.1 Cardinalis cardinalis
GCTGTTTCACACTTCACTTACTGTAAGTAACGCACACTGCAAGGACACAGCGTGAACGGGAGCGCTCAGGAGCAGGAGTCACCCAGCCAGCCCTCTGGTGCTGGGCTAGGAAAGGTGGGTACATCAGACAYGGCTTTTGGGGTTAATGATGGAGAAAGACTGCGATTGCTGGCATACAGGCAGCTGTCAGGACATTGTGAGAGCAGAGTGAAGTCTCTTCACCTGTCAACCAAGCCCTAAAAGTGAGCGGCCTCTCCCAGCTCCTCAAAATCCACGCTGGCAGGCTCAGTGCCAATGTGCTGTCCCCTGTTAYGACAGATCTCCGACGAGGCAAGGTCAGAAAACACAAAGTTTTAGCTACTCTATTGTGCCAGGGACCAAAAAAATGCCAAAACACCAACCTACCGTCCAGCCAAAAACCACACAGAAACCCCAACAACAACAACAAAATAAACAACCCAAAGCCTTGTTTTAAAATAAGCTGTTCTAAATAAACAAGTGTTCTTTGAACCACAGCAGAGTACATACGTAACAATGTTTGTTAAGTAAATAGCAGTGACATGTTTAAGTCTGGCTCAGTAGGTATTAGCAAAGTGATATTTGTGTTGTTTTGTTGTAACAAGAGTCAATCGTGTTTGTAGAAGGTGGTCTGAAAAAAGGGACTTTGGATTTGGGGTTTTATTTCTTCCATCTGCCTACCARTAGCCCCACTTTGGGACTTAAAGTCCTTCCCAGCACATTGAATTTGGTGAAGTTATATTTACTTCCATTGGCTCAGCTCTGTTCATAATATCTGCCTCATGAGTGTTACTTCCTACCCATGGATCCACTTCTTAGATTATTTTGTCTTTCTGAAGAAAATCTGTCCTAAGCCTGGTTGCAAATACATGGTCACATTATTACAGTGTGTACCTGAAATGCCACAGTTCTGTGGCTGAGCTAAGTTCAGACTTACTTCCACCTCCTCTGATCAGATGCACCCTGAGCTTAGATTTTCACTTCCACCTCCTCTGATCAGATGCACCCTGAGCTTAGATTTTCTTTCTGTGCTGTGAGCAGAGAGAGCCAGAGAGCCCCACACAGGCCTGCTCTCACTGCTGTGCCACTGTGCTGACCCAGTCATGAGATATTTGCAATGTGCAAAMCTCTGCACAGGGACTGAGACAGCACAGCCCAAAAGCCAATGGCAGCTTTTCCATTTGCAGCGAAACAAAAACAAAACAAAACCACAAAAACCACCACCAACAAAAAACCCRCCAAACAAACAAAACCAAACCATCRGTTTCTAATTTAAACAGCTGTTTATATAGGCGTTTACATTTTTGTCTATCCTTTGGCCTTTTGGTTAAACTCTTAAGAGCCAGATATGAACTCTTAAGGTTACTGCACAGACAAATGGAAAGCAAGACAACAAGTTGTAACAATGCTGATGCTGAATTTGAAATTCTCCACCAGAAACAAAGGCTTTTTTCTGTTGGGCAGGCTGTAAGGAAGTCAGACTGATTCTTAATGTCCTCTCCTGCATGTCAATATAAGCCATCTCTTCGGGCATGCTCAGAAATTTTCAGCTTAATAAATCCTCACTGTAAACTACATGTAGGGGAGGCAAAATGTTTACTTCAAGCATTTTATTACACAGACCGTGAAATATATTTGACTGTCACTGCACAGGCACAATATAGTTCTATTACAGCAGCMTGTCTGCAACTTTCACCTCAGCACAGGGGCACAAGGCATCATCTGATGATTCACTTTCCAATATCAGGGAATGTAAAGGGATTTTGTTTAGAGATTGACAGAAAACTTGAGTGTTCAAATGGCTGCAAAATACCTCCAAGGCAAGGGAGTTCACATGCAACTCTTGGCCCAGCCCAGCCTAGACGATTTGGGAGCTGTGGAGCACCCACCTCAGGGGTGAGAAATGGCAGCTTTGTCCGCCCCCAGTCCTGCTGCTGGAGACCCAGGAGCTGCCGAGAGCTGGTGGCTCTCCCTCAGCCTTGCCAGGGCTGTGCTAGCWGCCGGTGTTACTCTCGTGCTTCACTCTGCAGGATCAAGCACATGCTATGGAAAGCAATGGAGGTGGACAARCACAGCAGGTGCTGCACGGGATGGTGGCAGCTGCAGGCAACAATTCAGCTGTGTGTGGATGGAGCCATCACCGGGGAAGCCGCTCCATGGCCCAGCCCAGGGCAGGTAGGGCTCAAGTGGGTGCCGGGCGTGGTGAGCTCGGCTCAGTCCGTAATGTCTCGGGAGAAGGCTGCGTTAGKGAGGCCGCGGCTGCGGGAACTGAGCGCCCTCTCCAGTGGGGAACTTCGAGCGGTCTTTCCGCGTCCGAGGCCCTGTCCCGGTACAAGCAGGGAAGGGAAAAAGGAGAGGAAGGAAGGAAGTAAGGAAAGCAGGTAGGCAGCGCCCGCCCTCTCCCCGCCCTCTCTGAGGGCGCTCTGACCGCGCCGCGGGAAATGGCGGCGCCACGAGGGGAGGTGGAGGAGCTCRTGGCGGCGGGGCTCCGGCCCCGCTCCTGCTCCTCCCGTGACGGGCTGAGGTGCCCGGGGGCGGCCGGCCGGCAGCCGGACAGCGGCAGAGCTCGGGCACGGAAAGGCCCCGTGGCCGTGCGGCCGGAGCGGCTCCCGGGCCTTGGCGCCGGGGCCCGGTCTGCCCGCGGCTCTGCCCGTGAGCCCCGTGTCCCTTGCGGGAGCAGCCGCCGTGATGCCCGTCCCGCCGGGATCCCCGGGCCACGGCCGGCGCGGGGCCCGTGAAGAGGCGCTCCCGCCCGGGGCCCAGGTAAGCGCTCCCGCCGGGCCCGCTGCCGCCCGGGAGGGGCTGCTCGTGGTGGTGGTGGTGATGGTGGTGGTGGTTTTGTGAGGTAGCCCGGGACCCACTAGTGCRGCCTTTCTGGGGCTGTTTAAGCCATAGCTTGGTGTCTGGATTTTATCTASCTTTTATTTAGCTGTGGGGTGAGCACCCTTTTGGCAGGGAGCACAGCCCCTTACAGCCATTTTGTGAAGCAGTTTATGTCTCAGTGTGGCTTCCACCAGAGCAAGTAATACTTGAAAAGTAAGCTTGTTTGGAAAAGGTTTAAGTAAGGTGGGTGAGCTGAGTCCCGTATATATTGGCAGCTGAGCACACTGCCACAAACGCGATGGAGAGAAAATTCAATAAAAGGGCAGTGTTGTGTTTTGGACTGGCCCAGGACWGCAGTAGAGTGTGAACAGGAAGCAAAGCCTCACCTTTGCACGGTCCCAGGTTGCTTTGCTGTCTGCTGCTAATGAGTGATATTGGGAAACAGAGGTGAGYAGTAAAAAGATTCAGCTGGGTTTGAAGACAGGAATAGGGAATTGCCTCCCTGGTTAGGCTCTGCTGTCTACTTTAGCAGGGTTCAGTGTGGTCTGAGGCTTTTCAGAAATTTTTTGTGGAGATTTCATCTGGAGGACTAAGAAAGTGGAGCCAGTGGCACTATATTGACTCCACTGATACTATCCTCCTAAATTAAATGGTGGGAGAACAAGGCCTGTCTGTGAGATAAAAGTCAGGGCCTACTTGATCTACCTACAGTGTTTTAATGGCAGTGAGAGGAAGCAGGTTAAAAGTCATGTGTTTCTGTAGTAAAAGGTTGGATGTGTTTGTTTTAAATCTACATTAAATGTATTCYAGCTTTTGCATTGTCTTTTGTATTTGTGCTTTTGACATGTGTCACCTGTTTAATTGCTCACAGGCTCTTTGTTCCGGCYCCAGCACTGGGTGAGGAGGGACACTGGACATGCCTTGGATTATGGTAACTGGTTTGAAAACTCTTTTCAGCCTCAGAAACCTGTGTGAGACCAGTGTGGCCTTCTGAAAGGGCTTCACGTGATGCCCTCCAGTGGCAACAACGTGAATTTGAAATCACAGGGAATTGGGGAAAGRGATCCTTCTTCTGGCCTGAAGGGGTTTGGGCAGCCCTGGCAAAGTCCCCAGTTAGCTGCTGGAGGAGGATGGTTGAGGGTGTCCTGTCCTTTGGCAGTTCCTGATGCTGCAAGTCCTGCAGGGATGYATGGATCACTGCTGCACATGAGGACTGCCTGAGGCTTCAGCTGGCCAAAACCAGAGCTTTAGGTATGAGCTTCTGTCCTTTGCAGTGGATGGATTTTACTGTGTGCTCGTAAATGCCCATAAGGAAAAGGAACAGGGAGGAAAAARACCCAACAGGTAGCAGGAAAAATGCAGTTTGCAGCACATAATGTTAGAGACAACTCATTTTTAACCGACTGTTGCCCTACCACATGGTGTAATTTAGCCAGAGTTCCTGTGTACAGGCCAGAGGTAAGAACTGGTTTTGCCTTATCTGAGATACCTTTCAATGCAGAGTAATAGATCTCAGATCAACACAGTTGTCCAAGGTGAGTGSTATACTCAGAGGTCCAATAAACTGAATACACCTGGTGAGTAAACTGATTACAGAGACATGCAGGTGTAAACTTACAGCTTAGTCGACCTTTGTAGTGGAAGTGKTGGCCTCCCTGTAAAGGATTTATATAGAGATTGTTCAGAGCAACAGCTGGTTCTAAGAAACACACATTGTCAAGTTTCCTTTGCTGTATAAATATTTAAGTGATGGGGTTTGGATTCCGAAGGGAGGAAAAGCTTGGGCTAGTGCCAACAGGTCAAGCTTTTATTAAAGAGAAACATACAAACTCATTTCCCGTACTGTTTTTAACCTAGAAGCCAATTATTGCATATTTTTTCTYTCTTTCAGATAGTTCTGTCACTGCCTTAGCAGTCCTGTGCCGTGCCTGGTGATGACCATGGGGCCATTCTCCTGAGCAGAGAGAGACATTCTCCTGTTCTCAGCCACCRGCAGCATAACAACGGAGCTGTTTGGTGCCTGTGTGTGGAGTCCCACTGCAGGGGTGTCTGAGCACCTTGCATTTGGCTCAGAAAATCTGCCCTTGCACAGTCCAGCGAGAGAGTTGTGGAGTCCTRGGGACTGCCAGTTCAGTTCACCAGCTGGAAAGTATTTGCCAGGTTACAGCTATGGTTTAAACACTTGAGGTGAAAGCTGGTGGTGGGTAGTGGAGTCATGGGTTCCCCAGCAGCCTTTGTGCATTAGAGGCTCTGTTGGGAAGTTCAGATGTCCTGATACCTCTGCTCTGATGCCTGTGTGTTACACTCTTTCGGGTATCTATTTGAAAATAAGAGTGGGGCTCTCACTTTTTGGCTGATAGGGGTAAAACACGTTCCAGTGGGTAGAAGTTGGCCCCAGAGTCAAGGAGTACATTTTTAAGCAAAGAATGGTGCTATCTCACCACTTCCATCCCCTGCACAGGAGTGTACCCTAGAGCTGCTGTTCCCTGGGATGGCCATGCCAGCATCAGCAGGGCACACATGGCCACAAGCTGCTCTGCTCAGACAGACCAAGCAACTGAAAGTCTCTGGCCTGCTTACAGCAGGTCTGACAAAGTGACCATAACAACCTTTTCTGCCCTGAAAATACATTCATTCCTGGTAGGTTAAGAAATGATACTGTGCTGGTATAGCTCAGTGTWGCTAAACCCATCTTCTGAGGCTTYTGAAACAGATATCCAAGAGCAGCTGGTACTAATCACTGCTGTAGTGACATACTTAGCTCCTGTTTTTGTGGTTTCTAAAGGTCTGTTTTGGCAAGACTTTTAAAGCTATTTGACAAAGAACAGACAAGCTTTTGATACACAGTTCTGTGTAAAATCTTTAGTTTTGCCAACGGCATTTCTTTGTAGAGACCCTGCGTATTGTAGAKGCCACCGCTTGTTCCTGGTGATTCCCTAGCATGGAAACTTGAAGCAATGATTTTTGTAATGAATGTGCAATAAATCTGTGGAAAAGCTTCTCTGTTAATGACTCTTGATTGAGTTCAGGTAGTTTTGACATGGATGGATGAGGCTGTTCAGAGCCAGCCAAGCCTGCTTGACAGGCAGGGCCTGTCTCGATTGGTGTCTGGAAATGAAACCCAAACAAGGATGTCTCAAYTGCATGCTGCGCCAGAGTCCTTCCAGCCTCACTGGACACCCACAGTTCTAGGGCACAGCGTGGACTGGAATTCTTCCATGCTGAKGGGGGAGCAGATCTGAGTGTGGAGGGAGGGTACACCCAAGTGCAGGTGAGCATAGCTAAAAAGAAGCAGCTAAAAATGTTGCTGTAGGTTTTTCTACAAGGACAATCAAGCACTGCAAAAAGCCCGTCTATCTTTTTTTCCCTGGGTGAATGAATGTGAAGCATTCTGTAAAAATGGCTTAAATTTGAGACTGGAGTGCAGGCTTGGGTATTCCAGAAAGCCTCWCTGGGTATGTAGGCACTAACATTTCACACACAGGGGAGGCGTATTTGATTATCTTGTGTCACAACAAGAACACTTGATKGGGAGATCAGTTTCATGGCTGGAGTGTTTTCAGCTCCAGCAGCTGTACAGTCATTACGCCTTTTGCTATTTTTGTTTTTCTTTTGAGTTTTTAGCTCTTGAGTAGACCCAGGAGTGGAATTAATGATTGCTTTGGAACTGGGGAGCTGCCTAGGCTTCAGGGTGTGGGGGGAGCTGCCTAGGCAGCTGCACTGTTGTGTGGTGACAGCATCACCTGGGATGCTGATGGCTCTTGGTTGACCCCAGAGGCTTTTTCTAAGATCCTTCCCAAGACGATGTAAACTAAGTGCTCAGGCTTGGCAGCTGGTTTGTGTCAGGGTTGCTTTGCTCTTACTAGGGGGAAACAGTTGGTTCATAGGGAGTGTGATGGTGCAGTTAATGCTGAAAGAGRGCATTGCTCAGGGCAGGTTACACATGGGTGTGGCAGCTGCAAAACACAGGTTATGGCAGGGCAGTCCATAGGGGTGTTGTAATTCCAGTATGTATCCTTAAGATTCCRGGTGTTTCCAGTGCAAAGCAGGGGTGGACATAATGCTGGAAGTGTGAGTTGAATGTGTGAAGGTGCTGGGCAATATCTRCATTGAAAAATGACAGTCTGCAGTTCTCATAGTCCAGCAGGATGCCAATCCTTCTGGGGGGAACAGTAATTCTGATGTCAGGTGTCATCCCACTGTGCAGGAATTCATACTTGTGCCTGCAGGCAAGAAAAACAAAAGAGCTGAAGGCACCCTGGCTCTCAAAGGGAAGCACTTTGTGCACACAGGGGCCCMGGTTGCACATGAGAGTCAAAGGCAGTGGTGTTAATGTACCATGTCCAGGGGAGAGCCAGCAGTGCAGCTGAGGCAAGAGGGAGCTGGCATTTCTGCAGGCAGGTGTGACATACTGCCATAGGTAGGACAGAGATCAAAACCAGTTGGGTATAGCTGGGTTTAGCCAGATATGTAGTTKCTGGATTACATAGATCTATTACTTTATCTTCTATCTTCTCACTGATGTTTTGGTAATGTTTATAGCTAAATTCTGTAACTCTGATTTTATTCAGATTTGTTCCTGCAATTTCTTGTTTCAATGTGACAGTGTCTCATTTCAATGAGACAATGTACCACAGAGAGACCTTTCAGTTTGATTCAGTAGCACCCTCTCAGAGGCAATGGAAATGGGTGCTTTGAAGATGCAAATCTGCCAAAACACAAGTTCTGAAGCAAGGAAGTTGGGCAAAATAACCCATGCCAAATGCTTCTGAAACACCCTAAAAAAATCAGGAGGGTTTGCTTAAGCTGTATCCTTCCAACAATAGTTTACAGGGACAGCGGTGGAATGTCAGAGTCCCCAGTGCCTGGTCTGAGCTGATACAAAATCTCTGGCTTCCCTGCTGCCCTGYCTGCAGGTGTGAGAGTTGTTCCTGTCAGAGACCTGCAGCCTCTTGACTTGACCCTTACCTGGAGGGTGTGATGATGTGCCTCATGCACCAGGATGAGTTGTTTGCCCCCAGGTGACCATGTCTYGGAGTGTTCTCAAAAGCCACACCAATTCTGTACTCTGTATCTTCCTCAACTTCCACCTCCCAGTAATGCTTTCCTGGAAATGGGATCAGACTGCCCAGGATTGCAATACATCTGTGGGAGACAGACAGGAATGTGTTCTGGCAGGGCCTTTCTATAATTCTCTTTACAGTGTTGAGATATGTTCAGGTATGGATATATCTGAACATTACATAGCAATAAACAAAAGCCACTTCTGTGGTCACCTCAGTGCAGTTTGGATTTTTGATTCCAGTGAAATCCCCACACTGAGGAGCTGACACCCAGCCTGCAGGTTTCTTTGTGACACCTGCCCTGCTCTTACTTGTGGTTTGCTTTGTAGAAATGAGTGCCCTAGGCACTTCCAGGAAGATGGAGAACAGCATCCCATRGTGCCTGGGTTTTCTGGGAAAGTTAATGCTTGTTAGAAAAGAGAATGCTCTAGTGAACTCCAGCACAGCAGAGAAAAAAAGTACAGATTTTGCATTTTCTTTCCCAACAGCCCAGGGTTTTGAACATCACTCACCACCATTGGAACTGAGCACTGTAACAGCATGAAGTTCCTGGGGCAGCTGGGGAGGAGGGAACCTGTCTACACTGCTTCCCTCTGTGTTTGGAGAGATTAGGAAGAATTGAACACAGTAGGAGAACTTGTAATATGCTGGATACCTGGGCCATGAAATGTATGATAGGAACCATGCAGAAAATAACTCTTTTGAAAGTTGTGTAGTAGAGACAAAGAGAATGTACTACAGAGAGACCCTTCAGCTTGATTTACTGGCACAGTCTTGAAATCAAAGGAACTGGGTGCTTTGAAGATGCAAGTCTGCAAAAACACAAGTTCTAAAGCAAGAAAATTGGGCAAAATAACCCACTCCAAATGCTTCTGAAACACTCTTAGGAGAGCAACATGAGTCCTATAAGCTTACACCTCAGCTTTTTCTTAGGAAAAGTACATGGTGGATTAGCTGTCATTGTCAAGGGGGACAGCAGGTTTCAAACATACACAACTTTTATGTTAATATAGTAGTGTGTAAAGTTGTAAGGTACAAAGGAAAAGGATGTTGCTGGCTGACACTGAGGTCTTCTAGGCAATGCTGAGAGGGAGCTGCACTCATTTGGAGGCTGTGTTTCTACAGCCTGAGAAGGAAAAGGAATGATGCAAAATGGATGGGTAAACAGCTGTGAACAAAACATGACCATAGTAATGAGAGTTGCAAAGCCACCAAGGCAAACCTGAGCTGCACTGAAGAAGCAGTTAGGAAATACATCAGCCACCCAAACTTAGGAGACAATACAAACTTCAGAAACAAGAGTTTGCCATGTAATTTCCTTGGGAGCTTTTTCTTTTTCTTTTTTTTTCTTTTTTTTCTTTTTTTTTTCTTTTTCAGTATCTTGGTTTGAAGAAGATTTGTTAAAGTTCACAGTGGTACCAAAACCTCAGCCTTTGAATGAGATGAGTGCCAGCTCTGGCTGTTTATGTGAAACATAAACATCCCATAGAAGTGGGATGAAATCCCATTTAAGATTACCATGATGGCTTTAATGAAAAGGATCACCAGTCTCCCAACTCTTTTCTACCAAGCCCTCTAGTAGCACTGCATTTCCATGGAGGGAATAAATTATAGACTTGTATTATCCTGCAATGCCTGTCCTAGTTATGTGGTGTTTCTGTGGTTTTGACTGGAAAATGTATTTTGGCAAGCTTAGTCTCTCACTTCAATGGCAAAGGGCCTAATTCTTTTTKAAAGTAATACCTGTTGGTCCAAATAGTATCACTTATATCTTTCAGCAAGAGGTAAGTTTTCAGATCCCTCTCCTTTCCTTAGCATTTGTTATGGCACCTAAATACCTGTTCAAATTTAGCTCAGTGTGCCAGACATAAGTATGCTTGTACATAATTGTGGCTGCTGTATCTGTAATCCTATTTAAGAACTTGCATTAATTTCCGAGTTCCAAAGAGCAGCTGGAGAGAAAGATTTCAACTCAAAAAATTAATCAAAGCTGCTGAAAGCCCCATTAGACATTTCCTAGCATCTGTTAAAAGAACCAAAGAAACTGAAATGCCCCTGTATACCTTGTAAAGCTGTTATCATAGACAGGCAGATCACACTCTGGGTTTTCCAGTTCATCACATGAAATGGTAAATCCATCATCTAGAATTGCCAGTAAAGGATGGGCTGTGTCCTCATTAAGGTAGAAGCAGGTGCCTGCAAGAGAAAATGTCTAAGGTTAACTCCAGTATCTCCATATAACATTAGAATTGCAGCAAGGGTGTGATAAAATGTTATTTGGATCCACAAAAAGATTCACCAATGCTCTATAAAGGTGGCTGGCATTGAGAGGACAAGATCATATTTTTAATTTTTTCTAATAAATGTTTGTTTTACAGCTTAACACTGTTTAGTTTCAGCCTGGTGAAAAGCAGGGGACTTAGCCTGGTTTTGAACCCTACCAGGGCTCAAAGCTGCAGGCATTGTGCAGGAAGCAGCTATTCAGAGATGAGGAGTCCTCTCTGCAATGGACTGTTGGTTTCAAGTAATCTATTTTTAATCACTGAAATGAGAAAAGGGGCTTAGAGGACTCTCCATGGCCTCGGCCATCCCCATAAATGCTGGGCAGTTTGAAGAGAAAGGATCCCTCGTGCTTCAGCACCTCCCTTGGCAGACCAACCCTCAGAGAGGGTCTGGATAAAAGTCCAGCCCAGGATAAAAGTGCTTCTGCCTTTCTTCCTGCAGAGACTTCACAGAGCAGCTCTGATACTCTGGGGCCTGAGGAGCAGCCACCATTGGCACAGCTGCTGTTTGTAGTTGGTGCTTGTTTACCCACCCCAGAAAGGATCAAAGGCCGTTCACAGTGTTGGAGGTGGGTTCTTGCAGCCAACAGATCAATTTGCATCAGCTGTTTGCATAATGTAGACTCCGAGAAGATAAATCTCCCCATGGTAATCCCAAATGAAATCATTATAATCAAACTGCAAGTTACTTCATTGCAAATACAATACAAACAATGACAGGGCAATTACAGGCATGTGCTCCTGAAAACAAACACATGCTGTGCAAACAGAATGGGCAATTTCAAATATTGAGTTTGATTTAAGCAGTTGGAATACACACAAACGATGGTAACACAACAACAGTTTTCCTCTCCAGGGATTTAAGGATGAGCATTTCTTTTCTGTGGTGTCACTGCTGTGTGGCAGACAGGTTTTTTTACTAAAACATAACCTTGTGTGGTCATCTTGCTGAATAAATACAATTTTCAAACGTCTCACAGAAGGTGAGGACAGAAGAGACACAGGTAAGGTGTGAATGGCATGGGAGATTTGAGATGAGCAGTGAAGTTGCAGTAGTGATGAAGGTGAGCACTGATATCTGCTAAATGGCTCTAGAAAGTGCTGTCTCAGCCATAATTTCCAGCAGCAGCTGCATTACATGGTAATCTCTGAAGTAAATGACACTACAACTTTCCTCATTGGTGTGTCAGTAGGCTGGCAATACGTGRGTGTTGACACTGTCTTTTAAAATGTTTAGAAATTAGTAACTTTKAAGTACCAAATGCACCAGACAGCAATAATATAAATTACAGAGCTAAAGCAATGCACTTATTGTTACAAGAAGTTGCTTTTTTCATTCYTAAAAGGTTACCAGGTGTGTAATTAGATGTGAGAGATTAGGACCTGGTCCAGAGGCCATTGAAACCAGCAGGAATCTCTCTGTTAAGACAATAGCTGCTCCAATAAGCTGCTGGAGTTGTTCCAAGCTGTACAGTACCTGTGGTGTCTATCAGGACAGGTTCACTTCTTTCACTGGAACCACCCAGGTTTTGGGCTCTGACACAGATGTGATACTTTTGTGTTGGCTGGAGGTGAATTAGGACTTCACAGTTAGGGATCCCAACAATAGATCTACAGAAAACAAATCCATAGAAAACGACAGGGTAGAAAACAAAGGTGGGCCTTTGAAATTATTTTTCTGAGCAACAAGGAAGACATTACACTTCAACATGTCTTGTAAACAATCAACAACATTTTATCTTGTACAATTGTCAGTAGCAGGGCAAGAAAGAGTCTGTCACAGACTGCAGATTTTTACATTTGCTTCYGCCCTTTTCCCATACCTATAATTCTCATGTAGTAATTTCTGATTAACATTTTACAACTAGTTTTACTAAGAAGATTGTTTGTAAATGTAAATTCACCAGAAGATCATGGGTCCTTTCTTAGTCCTATCTGATGCCACACAATTGAAATGGTTTCATCTCTACAGGCCATGGGCTCAAAGAAGAGTAACTCACTCAGTAATAACATCATCATTTTCTTCATCTGTCAGCTTGGACAATTCAACTGTGTAGGAATCCACAGGGTTAATGTCTCTGGATTCCCAGCACACCAGTGCTGCATTTTCACAGCTTCGGATCTTTTTATTCTTTATGATAGGTGGTGAAGGAGCTAAAAAGTAGGAAAAAGAACAATTCTGAGCTGTTGCTTGAAGATGTTTGCAAACAACATGCTTTGAAGACAAACAAATGGAAAAATGTTGTTTACTAATACTGGGTAGGTAAAGAAACCTGCTTCCCCAATGGACAATAAACAGCAGGTAGAGTGATTAACAGTACTATTTAAAGACTTCATTTAGACTATAAAGGTCCCAAGAGAATTAAACAGAGAAATAACATAAAGACTGATTACACAATTGTTTTCTATCATTAGTTTTAATTTTGTCATAAAGGTGCATCTCTTTTCTGAGATATCAAAGACATCTGGAACAAGCACTTGAAGGTCTCACACTGACTTGCTCAATCTGATGTCAGGATTTCACACAATGTCCTAGACTGAACTGCAATTAAAAAGAACAGGATAACAGGTGAATCCACAAGACACCTATAGGCCAATGAAAGGAGAGCTGGGATTCATCTGGCAGAACCAGGAAACTTGAACCTTTTTCACAGCTGGTCTACATGCTTGCATTTAAATAAGTTATTTTGTCTCTCTGCTTCTGTTTCTGCCACTCTAAAACAGGGATAGTTGGCATGACAGGCTCTCCAAATAAAAGTAGGGAATTCCCATGCAGTCAGTAGGCTTACATCAGAAGAAAGTGCCCAGAAAGCATTACTTGCATAAAATGCAGAGATTATTTTGAATTTCACTGTGAAGATTACAAAGTTGCAGGAACAAAATATTTTTACCTGTTACATAAACTGCTCTTTCACTTGGTGGGCTGATACCGGAGGCATTTAAAGCACTGACCCAAAATTCRTACTGTGTATTTGGCAACAGATCAGTAATGGTGCAGTATGTTTCTTTGACTTTTAGTGTATGCTCTGAAATGACAACAACAAAGAATTTACAGTGCCTTTACACACTTGCCCACTCTTCCCYAGAGCTGCATCACACAGTGGAGTTGGGGTGCATTGTTTTGGGTGCTGAGTTCAGGAGAGCTCCTTGTGCTCCAYACCCTTTGATCAGCTGTCAGGCAGTTTCACAATGCCTTCCTCTAAAGCTGCATAAATCAGATGGGACAAGAGCTGAAGCTATTTTACTGCTCATTTCTCATTCTTCACCTTATAAAATTCCAATAGTTTCTGCTTTTCTTTCTGAACTGACCACTGGCACTCTGCTGGCTTCCACTTTTGAAGGTTCTGCAGTTTTAGAACAGTTTTAGCAAAGGCAGTTTTGTCACAAGGCTGAGACATTTTGGTTCTGTGGTTTTCTGTGTGCCTGTGCATCTTAGGGAGTTACAGACTATTATTAGCACTAAGATAAGCTGTAAAATCATCTGGGGGTTTCAGTTGGAGTGCTGATGATATGATTATTTGCTCTTTAAAAATACTGTGATTTAAAAATACATGAATGTTCTAATGCAGTGCCCACCCTCCAGAAATCCTCATGACTCCATCCACTGCTATCCCTGCTGCTGCCACGTCCTGTCTTTGYCCCTGTGATGGGTCCTGCTGCAGCTGGCAGCATGGCAGACCTGGCAGGGGAAGAGAGAMAAAGCAGATGGTGGTGGCAGATATGACAGTTTTGGTGGCAGACAGTGCACAAGGCATGCAGAGGCACTTTGGCATCAGCTGGTTTTGCCAGTGGAGGGCTGAGGTGTCCCTTGGGCCCCAGCCTCCTTACCTCCTTGCCCATCACTGTGCCTCTCATTGCTCACGGGTTGGTAGCTCAGCTGGTAGCACTCCACAGTGTCATCTGAGAAGAGGCCCCAGCAAACTCTCAGTGAAGTGCCAGTTGCTGCATTGGGAGCCTGGGGATTGATCACAGGGGCACAAGGAGCTGCAAAGGAAAAAACAGGTCAGTTTTTGAATGTATAATCATGGCTTGYTGTACCTCTCCTCTCACAGAGGTGTTTGCACAAAGCCTTGGCACTGAATACGGTCATGTTCCTCCATTCCTCCCACATGGAGAAAAATCAGGAGCTGACTCTGTAAACAATTGCAGATAGTAATCAGGTCACTGGTGTGTGAGAATTAGTCTTGCTTCAAAACAAAGTCAAACTAATGAAATAAATAAACCTCAGCCTTCCCTTCCTCTGAGGGTTGTTCCAGTGAGCCCAACATCTGCCATGCCAGGACTCCTGCCAGCCACCCAGGGATCAGGGAAAAGCTGTACAACAGRGGGGCATCAGCACAGCCAAACAAGCACTAAATGCTGTTTTGTGTTAAGAAAACACAGTATTGGGTTTAAAAAAAGAATAATGTTCTTTCTGACCATTTGTGATGCACCAGAAAATATTTAATATTTTAGGCGTTTTTTAGTTATTCAAAATTATGTTATGCTGTTTCCTGTGGATGATGGTGGGGGGGAAAATGCTTGCTAAATAGCAGAGGAATAAGTCACTGAAATCTGTTCATCAGGAGAAGCTGGGTAAGTTATTTAAAGCAGTCTGGGGTTCCTCTCTATTTTGTTCAAGCAACTACAAGGTGAGAGAAGTTATCACTGACTAAGCGTGCCTGACTCCTCAACAGAAGGGGGTAATCTTCATGAGTCTTCTAGGAAATCATCCAGCAAAAGCCAGGAAGTCCCAATTTAGCAATAATTCTGGTAATTTTACACTGAAAACAAATGGAAAAAAATCAAAAATATCTTCCAGTGTCCCTGTATATAAAGACAAATTAAAAGAAAAACCAAAAAACTAGAAGGAAAACTAGGGACAAGTTAATTCTGCCTTTGCAGATCTCCTTTAAGAGAAGTAATGTTTAATACATATCCTTACTTAAATGTAAATGGGTGTGAAATAATGATCAGTTAGGAAGAGTACCTGGAATAGCATTAATGGAGTTCATTAGTTGTTCAACTTCAGAGACATCTATGACCCGCTCTTCAAAGTCTGGCAGTGTTGAAAGCTCTAAATTCACTTCTTGCTTTAAGAATTCTTCCAGCCTGTGATTGTAGGGGAAAAAAAGAATGTCTAATTGGAAGTACCATAGTGTTGGAGGTATCTGTCTATGAAGCCTATTTTTAAGAGAATAGCAGACTCCAAATTAACATCTATTTCCTTAAAACACCGTTTTCACAGCTGTACAAGCTCAGCCTCCTCTGCCTGTAGCTTGGAGATACGTGGCCACCAGTGCCCCAAGATGCCAAAGAGAGCTGGCTGCTGCTGCTGGGGCTGAGGGCCACCCTGGTGTGCCCTGCTCCTGCAGAGAGCAGGGGAGTGGGGTGTGCCCAGCATCTCCCTGTGGGAAGCACCCTATTAGCTCCATAACTTCCATTATTTTGAATTCACACTATTATTAATTCATGACTTCCTGGCTCTGGGTGGTGTAAATTTGAAAGAAAGGGGTATCTTTTCTCTGTGCTTTCATGAACAGTAACAGTCAATTAAGAGGGTGTTTTTTGCCTATGATTTAGTGTGCCCTAAGACTTCTTCCAATTGCTCCAATATTTTTCAGTATCTGTTCTGAGCTCCCACAGCTTGACTTTCTACCCCACTATATTAATGCATAAATAAGCCTGTTACAGTATATTTAGGGAGCTCAATTTTAGTCTCAATTTGGATCCAGAGTGGTTATTTCAAGAGCTTTAGCAATCCTGTTTCTCAGTGAAATTACTTCCTTATGACTAAGCTGAAAACACTGATTTATTCAGGCTCCAACTCTCCTTTCGGATTTCTTGAAATTGGATCCAAACAAGTTTTGAGTGTTAAGTTTCTTAGAGCAACTTTTTCTGATGCACTTTAAAACAAAAATACTAAATATACTTTTTCTGATGCACTTTAAAACAAAAATACTAAATATTTCAATAGCTCTAGTGGCTTAGACAACATTGGTGTGCCTGAACAAAGTCCAGAACACGCAAGCATCTCCAATAACCCATCCAATTAGCAGGAAGAAATGTGACACAAAATCCCAGACTGTGACACTACCTGTCAGCCATGGTTACTGCTGCCTGTTGGAAAAAAAGGACAGAGTGTTAGAGGTAGAAAAGTCCAGAGTCAGACTACATCATGCTGTTGACCTGTCTTACACAAATTGCCCCAGATGCAATACTTGGACTGAAGTAATTGGCTCTCACCCAATTCTGAGAACAAAGCCAGCCCTTTCTACTGAAGTGGACAGATCTTGGCTGAATTTACAGAAAGATGATGAGCAATATCAGGTAGTCATCAGTGTCTGCCCGTGGAGACTTTAGACCAATTCCTCCCTTGGTTGTCCAAAGTGCCAACAGATCCCTCACAAACAACCAAAAATCAGCTGGGCAAAAGAACTMATGAAATTATCTGTGCTGGAGGGAGTCTGAGCAGTGCATGGAACTGGAAGACAGATGTMCAGGAGAAACCTAAGCCCCTGAGAGCTCAACACCAACATTCACTTTTTGATGAATAATAGTTCTTAGGGGCGATGTAAACTGTTTACAAGCTAAGGAGAAAATAAGTTTATTCCAGAGATGCAGAGGAATGGGAAAAGTCAGCTCATGAGAAGAACTCAGCAGGCTGGAGTCATAGCAAACTGACCCACAGAAGTACACTGGTGTTATGAGATCTGTTGTCCAGTTCAGAAGTTACTGTCACTGTGCTACAGAAATGCTCCCACCCACCTTAGTCACAGGATAGCTCAGGTGAGAGCAATCACACCATCTGTGAAAATTCTGATTTTTTTCTCCAATTATTTTTCTACCTGCCAAAGAAAAATATCTTCTTGACACCACCTCAAGAGTGGGATTTCATCCATCACTTTGCAGGAGCTTTTGACATATTTCAGCTGAACTTTCCTCCAAAACGAGCAAGAAAAGGAAACATCTTCCTAAGTGATTACATCAGCCTGCCTGCTGTGRGCCCAGAATAGAGCAAGAGAGCTGAGCCTGCACAAGGCAAGGAACACTAACTGCTTCCAGAGTTTCCCCAGATAAGCATTTCAGCAAGATATCTTCTCTCTGAACCSCAGTGTGACTCACAAATGAATGAGCATCCAAATTACAAACTTCTGCTTCTGCATTTTGCCCCCATTGTGTTGCCCTACTAAGTCAATGCCACCATGCCAAGCATGAGGAGCAGTGACAGCACCATAGACTGAGCATCCAAAATTCTCCTTAGCAATAAGGCTGCTTGGCACTTCTCAGACAGGGATTACTTGCAAGCAGCAAAAAGCTCTTCAACAGTTAAAAMTCTTTACCTTCATAAATTCAGCTTTGTCATTTTCCAGGAAAAGCTCCTGGGTTTCATCTGTCAGCTCCTTGCAGGTGTCAAGATGTTTTCCACAACTGACCAGCTGCTCATACAGAGCTTCCAGCTTCTGCCTCTTCTCTTCTCCCAGTGCTTCCAGCTGCTCTTCATACTTCTGAGCAAGCACTTGCACTGCATCGTTGTAATGCACCTCAAAGTTCTGCTCCTGCCTCCCAAAATTTTCCTGCAGGATATTTGAAGGTTTGTACCTTGGCATCAAGCCTGATCCACAGGTCAYGCAGAGGAAAATCTTACTCTGGTCTGCCTAAACTTCTCCTTACCATAGAGGTAATGTGTCATTATTTAATTCACAAAACTAGGACACRGTACCAGTACACAGAAGGTGTAATTTGACTTATGTGCATTTTTAGGGGTTTACTCTGATCATTCACCCCCCACCGAAGCACAAAAGTGTTGGATTTTGTTCCAGACATAAGAGCAACAGAAATTACAGCAGGAACAATGATGTAAAGCAACCTAAACCCAGGGGGCACAACTAGGATATATCCTAGCCATAATCTCACAAGCATTTCCACCAACACAGTGAAGCACATCCTTCCATGAGAGAAACCATGGCAACTCAGTGGGATTCATGGATTTGTGCTGAGGGAGCTGGGTAGCTAATGCTGCTATCCTCACTCACAGCTGGAGAAAGCATTAGGAAGGAAAATTTAAGGAGCAGGCAAGTCAAGGAGCAGTCCCAGCAGCTGCTCACTGTTCAGGCACTGATGTCCTCCCGTGCCACATGCAGCAGAAAAGACTGCAGTGCCTTGAGCTGTTGCTTCAGTTTGACCTTGCTGCCAGCTGACCTCCTTCCCCTGGGGCCAAGTTGACAGCAGCCGAGTGGGAGCACAACTCTTAAAGTCATCAGCTTGAAGCAGCTGGTCCAAGGATTTGCCTGGATCTGACACTTCTGTGAATGAAACTGAGGGAACACAAGGGCTGCACTCTGGATGGACTGGTTAGATCATAGCTCTTTGGCCATTTAAAGCCAAGATGACCTGAGTGGGGGTGACTTTATTTCTGAATGCAAACTTCTGTGCAAATTATAAATGTGGTTTTACTAGCCCGCTTAAAAAAATCTTTAGGATGAGTTTTCCTGAGTACTTCAGTCTGGACACACCCCAAGATAACTCTGTGCTCTGTTACTGTAAGTACTCACCTCATTAACAACCAAACACTCTGAATGTCAGTATGACTGTCAAAACTGTTTAACCCCACTACCATAAAGTTAGCCCAAGAGAAAATGCCTTACCTCTACAGTGATGAAGATTTCCTCCAAATGGCTGGCAACATTTTCCATCTGAGCAATCTGTTCTTCCAACTTGCACATGTTTTTATGGATCTCCTCCTACAAAACACCCAGTGTGATTCTTACTGTGTCCAAAGACTGTTTTAGAGGCACCACAGTACACCTGTGTTACTCTCACCTTTTCACTTTCCACAGCACTGGGGAGCTGAGCAACCTCGTGATCCTTGTGTTCACCAAACAGTTTGTCAAAAGCTCGGATTGGTATCTTGCAGGTGGAACAAAAAACATCTGCTGCTTCTTCCTCTTCCTCCTCCTCCTCTTCCTCCTCCTCACTGACAGCCTGACTGTTCCACTCGTCTGACATGCCGCCACTGCTTAGCCCCCCTCTGGACCATATGCTGCTCTCAGCCTCATCATCTGCTCTGGCTTTGCTCTGATTTTCACCTTGAGAAGCCTCATCAGGAAGTCCTTGTTGCTTTGTGCTTTGACTTGGATCTTTCACTGAAGAGCTGCTTTTTGATCTGTTATATATGGAGCCTTGTAATCCTGCTTTTTCTGTGCGAGCTGGTGGCCATCTGCTCTCCACCTTCTCCAGATGTCCTCCAAGAAGCTCAAGCTCTTTTTCTCTATCCTCATCAAGTCCATACATCTTAGCCAACTCCGCAACCTCCTTTTCCAAGTCATAGCCAACTTCTTGTGGGCACTGAACTTTTTCACTACTCAGTGCAGATTCCCTTCTTGTATCCCCCAGAGATCTGTCTCCTCGACCAGAGGGCTCTTCRGGGAAGATATCAAACCGCTCCTTTGATCCATAAAGATCCATGTGATAAAAGATCAGACCTTCAGTCTCAGTGTCACTAGGCTCTGGGACTGGTGGGGAAGCTGAGTGATGCCGTGACTGGCCACTGGTCTCATAGTCTCTCGTGCTGCCAGGTCTGGATGACATTGGTATCCTCAGGGAGGCTTTTGAGATGATGAGACTCAAGCTTGTAAAAGATAAGAAAGATCTTTAGCTACATACTTAGAGATCAGGATTGAGTTTTTCTTGCTTAAAAGTATATGGATAGAATAGATTTGGCTGAGGACTGCTCACGTTCTGGAGGTAGGCATGGGAAAGACCAAAGTCTGTAGCTTCACTCCCCAAGTGAAGCTTCTGAAGGGAAGCCACAGGAAGCTTGTTTTCTTCTCACCTCAGTGCAAAGCACAGCAGAGAGTTGTCTCTGGTGTGCATCCTCTTTTCTGAGTTTTTTACCTCATCTGTGACCCTGATGCCTGATTTCCCACTGTAGAGCAGTCCTGTCGTCAGATAAACACTGTGACTGTGCTTCAGGCACAGTTAGTGCTGTTCTGTGCAATTGGAAATGGCCTGGTTTGAAGCCTGCTCACTCTTCAACTGCTGTCAAGCATGTTTTCTGAACTGTCAGTCAGGCATAATGTAGAATGTCCTCTGTTGTGACCACTGATCCCACAGAACACACCAGTAAGTGCCCTGGAAAGTCCTGTTCTGTATTTTTCAAGTTGCCATTCTTAACACTGAAACTTGAGTCGAGGTCTTGGGTCCTTTCTAAAAAAATATCACAGAGAAAACATACTGCCCTTTGGGGCTTCTCCTGTGCTGTGGAAAATATACATTTTAACATATAAAGCATTCAGTAACTATGGAGCAAGGCAGGCCATTGACCTCTGGACTGAGAGATGCCTGCTCTGAACCAAACCTTGCACATTTTGTCTGTTCTGTGCAAGGAGGGAGGTGTGAAAAGAGCATGTGCAGGTGACATGCAAAGCTATATGAAAAAGCAGATGCATGTGGGATAACATTAAAAGTGCAAAGGCAGTTTTAATGCTGATTCCCAAGCCCACTCTTTCCAATCAGCCTTTATTAACAGCAGTGATAACGCCAGTACAGAGTCAGAGCTCTCTCTRAGCTGAAATGTCCCCACAGCCCTTYACTGCTCACCAACAYGAATGGAATCAYAGCTACAAAACTACTCAGATCAATTTTATCAGCAGTTTAGTACCACAAGCAAAAGACTCCTCCATGGAAAGATTTCAGCTGAATATCAATTAATCTGTACTTACATCCTGTCCTAGGTAAGTGAAGCATGTGAAAGCTTTAAAATCACTTTCTCACAGAAGAAAAAAAGCCAAAAGATCAGTCAGACATCAGTGTTATCAGACCTTCTGCATAAGCTTTCCCATAAATTTGCTCTCAAACTACTATTTATGGTCCTTTTGGTTTTGAGTAGTTGCTATTACCTCAAATTTATTTAATCAATATTTTACTAATTTTCCTGAGAAATGCTTAGCTAACAGAGTCAACACAATCAGTGACTTAGTAGAAAGCAACKTCCCAAACCACTGAAAAATACTGAGACATTTTGCACTCTCTGGTTTTATATTCCTGGCTGAGTCCAGCCCTACAAATCYGTAAGAAAACCCACACAGAAGTTCATAGTTTGTCTTCTGGCACTGCAGACATGGTGTGGATTCTACAGTTAGCAATATCCTACTATGGACAAAAAGTTAGGCAGAAATACTATTTACGCTGAAGGCAATAAAATAAATCATGCAAATTCTAACATTTTAAACAGAGAAAAGGTCTTAACACATACCAGGAAATGTTGTCTGGCTCCCGCAAAGACTTTTTTCCCCATAATTAAAACAATAAGGCTTGCTTTAGAAGCTACTACTAATTAGAAAAGTGAATTAACATTTATTTTTCCTACCAAAATGAAATGAAATAAATTAAAATTAGCATAATTAAGCTTGTCTGCAATCCTGCTGCCTAAATAAGATTTTCAGATGATTGCTCAGTGTTTGCTTGCTTTGCAGGCACAGATAAAATTACATGAAGCACGTTTAGATCCGTGACCACCAGTTATCATAAATACATAACAAAGAATGTTACTACCTAAAAACTTGCCTTCTATCTTAAGACGTCCTAAATTCTTCTGATAGCTCAGATGGCATCAAAGTTAACTTCTATTCCCCCTAGTAAAAATTAATTCACACGAAAGCAATTCCTTGCCACTTTCCTGTAACTGCAGCTGGGAGACTTATTGCAGTAACCTTACCCTGCCTCTTTGCTCAGATAGGGGCATGCCAGCAATGAGCAATGGCACAAATATAGATGTGCCCCGGCTGTCCTTCAGCAGTGTGCTGCTTGAGTGTCACCAGGATGAATGTCACACACTGAGAACAGGCTCTGGAGTACTGAGAGCAGCTACAGAGAGCCYTCACTAAAGCCAGAGTACCCTCTCACTTTTGGAGGTGGGATTAATAAACACTGCAGAGTGCATTCATTGCCTCTGGGTGTGATTTCCAAGGCTGGGGTGTTAGGCAGAGTGTCCTGAGYGGGATACACAAAATGTGCAAACAACTCACATGGCTGGACATGTGTTTACAGAGTTGCACAACTTAATGGAAGTGCCTGTTCTGTTCTTTGCAAACACTTACTGGTAAAGTGCTCTCAAATTTGCAGRAGCTTTTCTATGGGACTGAGTTGGAATCATGATCATATATTAGAAAGAATAAAAGAAAATTTAGAGTTTAGAAAAAAAACCAAACCATACCATTAGTTATGCTTATTATACATATCCATACACCCTATGTGTGTGTATGCCAGACCTCTGGAAGTTAATTATGGTGAAGAAAGTGAACAATGGCCCCACTAGGGAGGTTTTCACAGGAACATATCCCTGCAGTCTGTGCTCAGTAGGGGTCCACCTGATAAATAACAGGCTGTGTATTATCACTGATTATTTTGACTGCTGTAGCACTGGAGCTTTGTGAATCTGCTCATACCCACAGCTGCGCAGCACACACAGGCTGCTGCTTGTGAATGTGCTACCAAGCCAGCCCTGCTGGCAGYGGATTTTTAAGCACGTTTGAGAATGCTGAATTATATATGGCTTGAACTCAGGGGACGCCACAAGGGACAATGTCTATTAGATCTTGACACAGCTCTGTTTTTTCCTCCTTTTCCAATTATCTTGGTGTCATTTCCTCACTTTTCTAGCAGTGCAATTGTTTGCTGTTTGGTGAGGAATCACAAGTTAATTGCCCATGTAGGCACGATCTCATTACTGCTAACAGTGCTTCTATCATCTGTGAGATTAGAGCAGAAGTGTTTTCACACAAGTGACGCAGCCCTTGCTGAAACATTAACATTTATGCTGTCTGACAGATTTGATTWATTTTTCAACCGAGAGCTTATTTTGCTTTGTGTTAAGCTACACTATCTTATAGGCCTTAATTTCTCAAAATATTAGCATTACTTCGCTTCCAAAGACTGGAATATAACATTTGGTGGATAGTGAATTACAGTCTGCCTTGGACACAGGGCCTGAATAAGAGGGCAGTGACACTGCTCTTATTCCATCACCCCACTGCCCTTTGCTCCCCTCGGTGCCCGTGAGGCAGCGTTTGGGCGGCATTTATACAAAGCACGGTGACCTCGGGCTGAGCTGGGTGTCAGGACAAGCACCCTGGGCTCTTTGTGGGTGCAGCGCCCCAGGGCTCAGGCTCAGGTGGAAGGAGTGCAGGGTTTGCCTGGTGTTGCAGAATGCAACAACTCGTGGACTTTTGCGAGGGCCACAGGAACAATGGCTGGGAGGAAAAGTGCCCCTCATGCAGCGGCTCAGACGCGGGGCTGTGTGTGCCCWGCTCCCACCCACCACTCCTCACAGGAACAGCAGCTTATTCCACAAAGCTTTCTCCTGCCAGCACCTGAAGGAAACATACAGGGAAGATGGGGCAAGAGTATTTGCAAGAGCGTGTACTGACAGGACAAGGGGGAATGGTTCAAACTGAGAGTAGTTCTAGGTTACATATGGGGAAGAAAATTTTTACTGTGAGGGTGATGAGGCCCTGGTCTGGTTGCTCAGGGAAGGTGGGAATGCCAGGCGGRATGAAGGTCTGAGCAACCTGGCCTGGTGGAAGGAGTCTGTGCCCATGGCAGAGGGGTGGGAACGTGATCTTCGGGGTCACCTCCCAGCCCAGCCCAACCCAACCCAACCCAACCCGTGCCGTGCCGTGCCGTGCCGTGCCGTGCCATGCCATGCCATGCCATGCCATGCCATGCCATAATCCTGTGACACAGGGCCTTTGCCGGGCCGCCCTCTCGCTCTTTTACCACAGCACGATTTATTTTCCTCTCCCGCCGTGAGGGCAGCCCTGGCCCCGCCTCTGTCGCGGCCCCGCCCCCTCTGACCCCGCCCCCGAYACCACGGTCCCGCCCCCTGCCTCTCCCGCAATGGGCGCGGGCGCTGCCGGTGACGCGTAAGGCCCCGCCCCTCCCGGCGCTCGGTTTCTGTTTCGCTCCGGGGCCCGCGGGGCCGCCGTCGCTGTCGCGATGGAGCCGCAGCCCGACAGCCTGGAAGGGTGGGTGGCCGTGCGCGACACCGCCTTCACCGAGCCTCAGCCGCCGCCGCGGCTCCGCTTCCTCGTGGGGTGGAACGGCGCGGAGGGCGCGTTCGCGGTGACCTGCCACGGGCGGGCGGAGGCGGCGGAGCAGGCCCCGCAGAGCTGGGCCGGGCTCTTCTCGGCGCCGGCCCTGCGCGGCGTCCACCGGCAGCTGTCGGCCGTGTGCCCGCGCCTGGAGCCCGCCTTCCCCGAGCTGCCGTCCGCGCTGCCCGGCGCGGCCTCCGGCGGGCTCTGGGCCGTGCTGTTCCCCGGCGGCGCCGCGCCGGAYGAGGCCGAGCTGCAGGAGCTGTGCCGGGCGCTGGAGCTGTACCTGGGCTGGGCCCTGGAGCTCTGCGGCGCCCGCGTGGTGCTGGACGCGCTCTTCGCCGCCGACCGCTGCTGCGACGACGAGTACTTCGAGAGCCTGCACGAGCTCCGCGGGAAGGCCCTGCGCGGCCACCTGGCCCGGGCCAAGGAGGCCCTGAGGCGGGTACGGGCCCGGGGCCGGGCGGGGGTGGACGGGAGCCGGGGCGCGGGGCTGGCCCCCAGGGTGCGGGGCCGGGGGCTGCGGGCGGAGAAGGGGCCCCTCGGTGCGGGACTGTCTTCAGTGCTCGGTGCTGCTGCTCAGCTCATGGGTGCGCCTCTGTGAGCTCCTGCTGGGCGCCCGTGCTCCCATGGGAGCTGCCTGGTAGGGCTGGCCGTCCCTGCTGCTGCGGGACTCCATCGATCGGGGCAGACTCGCCAGACTCACGTGAGCWAGGGTGACCAAGTCACTGATACCAGCTCGCTCCTGGTGTGTTGTCCAATGTCCAGATTTGYGCTTACACGAACACTTTTCTATTGTCTGAAAGCTACAAAGTCGCTTTCCGAAGTACTRAGTGTCATCGGTCTTGGAAGTGCACCTTCATTAAGTGGGGAATAAGCCACGTGGGCAGTCGCTGTAAGACRTTGGGGCTCTTATTTAAGCTGCAGGCACTTCTACAAAAACACATTGCTAAAAACATCCAGCAGCGTTGGGCAATGGGTGAAACTGTAACCGAAGAGGAGAATACAATCATGTGCTGATTTTCTAACCTCCCTGAGAAGGTCTCAGACTACATGTTTGCAGTAATGCTTCTAACTGGGRGATTCTCAGTCTTTTTTTAAGACCAGACTTAGTCCTGGTCCTATACAAATAAGTGATTTGTATTCAAAGAAATTGTGTGGGGGTTTTTGTTGTTTTTTTAAGTGTCAAATTCTGCCCTACAGATTGAAGTAATGATGATGTTAGTACTTTGTTCCTTTGGTGCCTTAGGTTTTGTCTTGCTGTAGGTGTGTTCCTGATCTTTTCCCCTTTTTGTAAGCAACTGTTCGAAGGGTGGTGTGTAGTGACAGAGTTGCAGTTAGGACATTGGAATGCTGGTGAGTTACAGATACTTCAGGCTCAGCAGTGAGGTGCTGCTGTTTCTTGCTGTTTACAGTCTTGTTTTCTGGCAAAGTAACATGAAAGGTATTTTATGAGAGTGATCATGCTTTGGAGAAAGTTATGACAGTTGACGTCAGCCTTCTCTTTCCTATTGCAGTATTTAACAGATGAAACAACACTACTTTTTCAGAAAGACACTGTTTTTAAAAACACAGCTTTAGTTTACATGAACATGTGCCTTGTTGTATACAAAAGTCAGTGTCTGTCACTGACTAACAGTTCACAGCCCAGTTAGAAATACATTCCAGCCACCACGTTCTTTTGGAAGCAGCACGAGCCTGTTCAGCTCGGTGGCAGTTTGGGCCTTGGTGGTGAGGTTCAGCTTGGTGCCTCTCAGTTACTCTGTGATTTCCACCTATGTTTTAGACATGGCTAAACATGCTGTAGAGTGGTATTGTACTTGCAGGTCTAACAGGGACATAAATTCCTTATACTGTAGTCTAGACCAAGTTATAGAAAATTCAAGAAATAGTCATTAAACCAGCCTGAAGTACCAGAGCATCCTTTTTTGCTTTTTACATTAATATCCTTCACTAATACTTCCCCTCTACTCACTCTAATCATCCTCCAGGAGCAGCATGACCCTCACTTCTTGCTTTTAGAATAGGAATCAAAAAGTCAGCTCTTGCATTTGTATTTGCTTCCATAGTGAGGCAAAAGCAGACTGAAATTGCTGCAGGTGGGCCCTGGGACTGTGTCAGAGCTGCCACAAGCTCCTGTGGAGGCTAAGAGGCTGTCACACGTATGGGATTATCAGAAATGTTGCCGTTCACATTCTCTTGTTCCCCTGTCGTGCCTGTGCCAGGCCTGCAGGCTGGGTGGGTGGGAAATGCCCTTGAGCTGACTTCCACAGATTTTCCCTGGGGAAGTTTCTCCGTACATGGGAGCTCTGCTGTCTTACCCAGACTCAGCTGGCAAGAGCAAACATGATGGTTTAATTTCAGTGCTTTTCAGTTACAACACAACCCAAGCTTTTTTTTTTTTAATGTTTTTTCTCACTACTGGTAGCACACCCTCCCCCCTTCCCCCCCATCCCCTTCCCTCTTTATGGAGCTGCAGAGCACACACTGTCCTTCCAGGAAGGTCTGTTTCTCAGTGGAACTTAGCTGTGTTCTCTCAGGCAGCTCACTATCCTGGCATGTAGAGCATGCCGTGGTCTCTGCCAGCTGGTGTCAAAGAAAAACCATTGAAGCTGTGATTGGTACCAGTAAACAAATGCAATTGAGGGGAAATCCCCAACTTTTTATTTTGTCATAGAAGGAAATAAATAGGGCCTACTGTATCAAAAGGCAGTAATTCCATGGAAGAATTATGACTTACATAGTGTAACACCACTAGAACTGAGGTTAGAATTAGCTATTATAAGTTACACAAATGCTAAAGGAATTTAACTGCAGGGTATATCAGAAGTAAATGCCAATCTGGTTTTTTCTGTGCCTGAAGTCAGAAATTCTGGATCCAGAAACTCATTAGCAGGCRTTTAGTATTTGTGGAAGCAATGCAGCAGCTAGTTTAAGAATACCTTGCTTGTCCTTCCAGTACAGACTTCCCMAGATTCCCATTTATGTTTATAAGAAGCAGCAACCAAGTCATCTGCTCACAGTTATTAAAATGTTTCTGGTGGATACCCTAGGCAGGATGCTCCTTGCAGGCTCCTGATGGARTGTGCAGCAATTAGTGTCTCTAACAGTGTGGAATTGGAGGTGTTTTCACCTGGGGTGGCTGCAGAATGCCTGGCACAGGCCTCCTGTGCAGTGGGAAGGAAGTGTTGGCTGTGGAAGGACAGCCTGGCAGCGTCCAGCACACACGAATGCAAAGCAGCCGTGGCTGATTTACCTTTTATCCCACTAGGTTCTGCAGCAGCACAAAAGTGCTGACACAATGGTGGCTTTGATGAAGGTTTATGAAGAAGAAGATGAAGCTTATCAGGATTTGGTCACCATGGCAACACAATTCTACCAGTATTTGCTGCAGCCCTTCAGAGATATGCGAGAGCTGGCGACACTGTACAAACTGGAAATCCTGGTGAGTCTGCCTTTACAAAGTGAAAGGCCAAGCTACACAGTGGGGCATCAGCTGCTCTTGGAGCAGTTCAGGCTCAAACCATGTAACATTCCCTACTTCTGGCTCTACCTGCCTTTTTTCCCTCTGCCAAGTCACCAAACATGACTGACAAATTCAGAGTTAGGGCAGAGCCACTCTCAGAGGATCTCAGAGTCCATGATAGTGGCTTGACTAGAACTGCAGCTGACTTCCTACTTAAAAGGAGAATATCCCCAGGCTCCACCTCCCTGGGSTTTACTCTCTGGGAGGCTGAATTTACTGCAATATAAGTAGCCTTTTTTGTGCCACCTTCCCATGGGATTACTTTTGTATATTCAGAGTGTCATTCCCAGGAATGCTGATGCACCAGATTAACTTAGTTGTGGAGGAGACCTTCCCACTCAAAGGAGTTTTCTATTATTGCTACAACCTGCTAGAAGTGCAGATGAAAGCATATCAGTTGTCARTGCGTTCACTTTGTTTTATGTGCATCTTAAACTGGAAGCACATTCTGGGAGTTATGATGCCCCTGGAAGCAACAGCCATTTACTGTGTTGATTTTCACTAAATAGTGTGTTAAAATTAAAGTGAGCTGTTCATGTTCTCAAAGAGAGCAGAACAGTTTTAAGTTTAGATTAAGGTGCTTGGATACTGAAGGTCTAAACCTGTGACAGTAAAATGTTCAATGTACTGTTCTGAAAATTAAAGTGGAAATTGGAAAGAATGAAACAAAGATTGTGTTTAAAAAACCCTGTAAGGGATATTTAGGCTCATTTTAAATAAAATTCTTCTAAAAATAGATTTGAATACTAGGCTTGTTGCTGTGTCTCCTTTGTGGACTTGAAAACATTCTCTTCTGTTTCTTTTCTGTATCCCTGTTCCTGTGTGAAAGAGCTGCCAAACTGGAGAACCTGCTGGTGCAATGTGCTGTCAACACGTGGGGAAAAATAGAAGAGAACATTGCACATAGAAAAGTTACTTTTAGTAACAATAAAAAACACTTGTGTTGGATGTAATTTTAAAGATGATAGTTTAAAAAATATKTTAAGAAGTAAATTAATGCAAATGTGAGGTGAGGATTGGGGAGCAAAGGTTCTGAATTAGCCTAGAGAATGARAAACAGGAATGAGCAGTGATTCATTTTGTGGCAGGTGAGGGGAAGATCATGTTTGCCACCATTCTTGAGATGTCTCCAAGTGTGGCATAGTGTGGCTGCACCTCTGTGGAAACCAGGTGGTAACTGAGAGTTTTGTGTCCTTGTAGAAATCGTTGCAGTATGATAATCTGGGGCCTAGAAGAGTAGCAGCTTTGCAGAAGGATGCTGATGAATGGACTAAGCGAGCTGAGAGTGCTGTGTGCTCCATTCAGGATATCACAGTGAACTACTTCAAGGAAACTGTAAAAGCTCTGGCAGGTAATTAGAATGACTTACACAAAAGGTTGTGTAAATGCCTAACTTTTAGCAGACTGAGAGCTCTTCTTATCTCTGTGCAGAACCTGAGGTTCAGGTGAGTGTCCAACTTAAGAAAGAAATACTTTATTCAYTTAAGATTTATATCTTTTAACCAGTTTGGTTTACAGCTTGGGTTTGACTTGCCTGAGTCTTACAGCTGCACAGAAACCATGGGTGCTTTTAATGCTTGATGTGCAAGCCTCAAGGATTTCAGCATGTGAACAGAATATGTTGCTGTGCAMCTGTTAGGGTGTCTTTCCGTGGTGCAATGAAGTATTTTACTTACATGTATGAGGTCACAAATTCAACCTTGTAATCTTGTAATTTCTAAAGCTTCAGAAATAGTTTAATAAGATTAGCATTTTTAATACTTCAGRAACACACAAGAGCTATTAGTACACTGCATTTCTCATGCTTTACTGCCATGTTTTAATCTACAGCAATGCACAAACAGATGGAACAAGATGAGGAGAGATTTGGTAAAACCACCTGGGCATCAGCTTTGCCACGACTAGAAAACCTGAAATATATGTTAGSAAAAGAAACCCTTCAGCATCTGAGGGCGAGAGAGCTGTGCCTGAAACAGAAGAGAACTGGCATACAGAAACTTGTAAGACCTTACAAAGCCTCCTTTTCTGTCACTGTTCTTTGAAGGGCTGATCAAAACCTACCAAAATGGTCATGAGAGTAGGCTTTTCAAGTCTGTCTATGCAACAATTTAGGTTTTCAGCACAGTTTTATGTTGTGGAAGATGCATGTCTGCAGTTTTTTAATTGCTCCTGCATGTTTGAGGACACTCAGCAAAGCTTAACATACTTGCTTTTAGACTTCAAGTATCATTTGAGCATTTGTGATAATAATCTTTGAAATTGTTTCGTTTTAGGGAGATAAAGGCCAGATATTATTTTCAGAGGACACTGAAAAATTAAGATACTTATTTAATACTAATCTTTGATGCCATCTAACTGCTGCTAGGAGTACCTGATATTTTTTTTCTGAGAGTAGTGTACTGTAGCATGTATAATTGTTTTCAGGAGCAGTATCATTTGTACAGATTATAATGAAGTCTTTCCTGATAAAATGAAGGTAAATTTATATTTTAGGTTAATAAGACTCTCTGCTCCTCTGAGTTTCTGCTCCCAGCCATTTCTTATGCTCTGTTGTTTTCCATACCAAAGCAGCTGCCAGTTAGACCAGGCTCTTTACAGGCATTTGTGCATCCAGATGTGTTTCATGTGTGCATATTTTGTTACTAATGCTTTTTATCTTCTGTTACAGATGGAGAATCTTGGTGAACAAGAAGAGAATTTAAGTATAGTGGAGGAGCTGGAAATACAGTATTATGAAACGCAGCTGGAATTATATAATGTACAGCTTGAAGTATTGAAACATGAAGAGATGCTGCTTATTGTACAGCTGGACACTATAAAGAGACAGATTAAAGGTGAGAATAAAATATTATTTAAGTACRTATTCAGAACACATAAGTGACATAGCCTGCTCTGTTTTCAATTAAAAAGAAGGATATCATTGCTTGGGTCTTGCTAATAGAAGGCATAGCTGGAAAACATTAATGCTGTGGTACCATCTGATATTTTGTCTTTAATTAGACACTTTAATTAATTAGGCACTAATTTGATAACACAAGTTTTAAAAAAAAGCCGCAGCGGTTGCTCATCTTGCTAGCAGCTGTGATGTGTGCATGCCCTGGTTTAGCATGGAGTGATTTATATTGACAGTGCTTAACTGCTCTAATAGCTGCAAGATCTGTGCACAGAAACTGRGTATCATGAACCTGCTGAAGTAGGTCCTGTACTTCATCATCATCTATTCTAACCCAACATGTAGAAATTACAAAATGCATCCTCTAGTGACAAAAAKAGGTGGTTATAGCTAGAATGGTACYTGAATGCTACTGTCTTCCAGTTTAAGTGTCTCTTTGTGACACAGTTACCCCAAGTTAGGTACCATTTGTGTTCTTATTTGTGTTTATGAATTCTCCATGAGAACCACATACACTGTGAGGTAAACATTGCTGCCACTTGTTAAATAACTGAAGTGTGGTAAATAGTAAAATAAGACACCCAGTGTTGATCAGAAGAGTCTTTCATTTCCAGGAAAAAMCACTTGGTGAAGGTAGGAGTTGGAACACGGGGAGACATTTGAAAGAGGAAGCTAAATAACAAATGCTAACAGCATAAATTTGATCCTGCAAAGCTGCCCTGTGAGTAACGTGACATGTTTGCATATGACTGTGAAGGACCCAGCTCGACTCTGGAGCTTTACACTTACTCATAACTAACTCACTGCCTTCAATGGCTTTGAAAATGTCATTAGCTCTTTAAATGTTTAAATAACTGTGGCAATTTTTGGTTTCTTAAAAAATGCCAAATGCCTTTTTAGAGAAACAGGATGAAGTTGTTTACTATGATACATGTGAAAATCCTGAGGAGCTCAAGGTCATTGAACAGAGCATGGGACAACATTACGCTGACTTGTCAGCAATGACGGTGCTGAGGCAGAAGACAAAGCAGTTGGAGACAAAGCGTGGGACTGTCTGTGCGAGGAGAGCCTACCTCAGGAACAAAAAAGTAAATGCAGTCCTGGAGATGTGCATTTTCTTCAGCTGATGTCTTGACTCACGAGGGATGGACAGGAAGCAATTAGGGAAGTTTGGGTGGAGCGTGCAAGATGATTCGTGACTCAGTGCCAAGGCCTGCAAGCAGAAAGAGGGGCAATGTGATTTTAACAGCTTTACACTCCWGGTGTGGTGCAAGTGTGTCTGGCTTGGAAAGAGAGCACAAGCTTACCTGGGTGACCCAGGTGTTCTCCCATCAGCTAGACCTTACCAGAGCCCTGTGGGGCCAGCTGGAGCTTTGCCCTAACAGCCTTTTCCAAAGCAGCTGCAGTAGAGGAGGAAACTGGCCTTCTGTGGAGGAAGCTGCAGTGATAGGACAACTCACACACTGATACTTTACCTTTGAACAGGAGGAAGGGGAAACTTTAACAGCTGCAGTTTTCTCTCCAGCCTCTCAGTTCTGTGCAAAGGGCAGTTTTTCCTTTGTTTCCCAATCAGAGCAGAACACTAGGAAGACAAAAGTTGACTCTCATGAACCTTCTCAGTAAGAGGAGCTTACCTTACACCTGAAATTCTGCTGGGGCAGAGAGCAGAGTTTAGCTTCAAGTCTGTCTGACCATTTATCTCTCAGTAGCCTGGACAAACTGGGAATTACATTGGAAATGTTTTGTGAGCCATCATTGTCTTGCTTGCAACTGCTTCCTTGGCAGACACTTCTTTTGCTTCTGTTTTCATTTACTTAATTGCTGTCTATTGGTTGTATAACACTGAAGCCAAATGCCACATGGTTTGCAAATGCTTTTCCAGCCATGTGGATAATCCCCCTCTGTACAGAGACAAAAAGCARCTCCCAGAGAAAGTACTGAAACCTRCAGCTCCTCTGTGGCACTTGTTACTAAAAGAGTACCCTTGCTAGGCATTCTTGTGCTTCCCATACCTTTGCTTCYCTGCCTTTTGTACTTGGGAGCTATGGCAAACGAGGGAGAGGGGGAAAAGTAGCTTTGTATTTTTGTAGTGCTTTGCTATCTTGCCTTCTTCCTTATGTCTTTGCATGAACTTGTTTCTTCTTTTCTTTTTGTCTCCCTTTCTTCTTTTTTTTTTCCCTTTCTTTTTTTTAACTAAACTGTAAGACAGAGGGGTTGGGTCACATCTGGATATATTTTTGCTGCAGCATGAATAAAAATATGGCTGATTAGGAGAACATTTGCTTTAGCCATGAAGGAGTCCCACAGACTTCACCATCAGAGTCTCACATCTGACATTAGTTGAGCTTAGCCATCTTTCTTGGCACTGCCAAGCACCCAACCKTGGTTGCTGTTTAGTGGCTGGTGCTCAGGAATTACTGGCAGAGCTGGTGCAGAGGAAGTGTGAACTGACTGACTGAGAGTTGCATGAATTCTGCTCTTCCCCCAGGATCAGTGTGAGGCGAGCCACCGGCAGAGACTGCAACAGGCAGAGGAGAGCAGAAAGCGCTTCCAGCAGCACCACAGCATCCAGATAGTGAGTAGCAAACAGCAGCCCTGGGGAGTCTGGCAGCTGCTGGCTTTCACACACTAAGGCTCACTTACTTGTGTTTTAATGCAGAAGAGAGACAAACAAAAAGAAGAGGAGAAAAAGAARAAAGCTTGGATAAGCCAGGAACGTCAGAAAACGCTGGAGAGGCTGAAAGTATTCAGGGAGGCAAGTACTGTGAACTGCAGTAGTCCTAAGTGGTGTCAGAACATGTCTAGAAGTAGCCATAGCTCACATGTGAGCATGGTCCTAATCAGTGACAGCTCTTGGGATAGCCTAAAATAGGGTTATGTATAATGAGTACAGGGGATTAAATCTCCTAAAGATAYGGTTTCCAGGTGTGGACTTTGTTGCAAAGAATACAGGTGAGGAAATGGCTTTGAAATAAATGCTTTATTATTAATTTGCATTCATTCAGGGTTGAATTTTCTGCTTGAATGGGTGAGTGGGACAGTTCTGTGCTCTGTGGCTTTTTATCTCATTGGGGTTGATGTTTTGGCCAGTCCAATGGAGTTGTGTCCTGCTACTTTATGATTTCTTTTCCAGAAGTGTCCAGCTCATGTTGTTCTGAAGACATCYCGTCCCCAGCCTCGCAGCCCCAGGTTGCCCCGAGGCATCCCCCGGCAGGCTGTGGTGCTGTCCCCTCCTGCATCGAGCACAGGGGCAGCCCCAGCAGCTCTGCCCCCTGCACCCTCACCGAGAGTAAGGGCAGCTCTCGAGCAGCCACAGAGCATTCTGCTTGTAGAAGACAAGGAACCAAAAGCTTCATGTCAGAATACCACAGCAGACATCCCTGTCCAGATTTTTGTTACCGATGGTGACACAGAGGAACAAAAGCACAGCGAGGAATTGATGGTCTCTCCATGCTCACCACCCCCTCCTCCACCCCCTCCTCCACCACCTCCTCCCTTGCCCTCTCCACCCCCASCTCCCCCCCTACCTCTCCAGTTAAAAACACCATCAGCCACAGAGGATAAACCACTTCCCCTCAGCTCTGATAGCCCCTCAGAAAGCCCTGCACTGCACAATCAGGATGACTCATCCAGGAGGTCTATAAATAATTGCATAGGTAAGTAGGCTCACATCAACTGGTGGTTTTTAATGCATTTCCTGTATTTTTGTGGTCTCCCTCCTCTGCTTCTGGACAGGAATAGTGTGTAGTTTTGATCAGGAGAATGAGGCTCCTGGAAAGCTTAGTCTAAGAAACTAGGTATAAAATAACACTGACCAAAACTAAGTCTGAATATAAAATAATACTGACCATAGCTCAGGATGTTAAAAGAGTTACAATGATTTGTGTTTCCTGTTTGAGATACTTCACAGGGTCCTGATGGTCAGTCAGAACACTGATGTGGGTAAATTTGTAGCTGTACTGGGGCTAYATTTTAGTGTTCATGATGTATGTACCACAGAGCTGGTAATTGGGCTGCTTATGTTTCTAAGGTGTGCACAGCTTTTGTCCACTTACAATTTGCTTGGTTTCTAAATAAAGGTTTCCTAAGGGAGGGAATTCATGCAGAAACCAACCAGGATTTGAAAGGCAGGTGAATAGCTTTGGCATGCATTCCTAGGGAAGAAATTCTGCTCTGTTACACCTTTGCTTTGTTAGCAAGATCATGCAGGTGTAATTGAAGGCTGAACTTGGCAATTGTAGGAGTAGTTTGAATGAGAATAGAGCTCAGCAGCCTCCCAGGGCTGCACTGGGTGCATCCTGCTAACAGATTTATTTTTGTCTCTGAGGCGAGTGGATATTTTGACTATGTCAGAGAGATTGATCTAAGCTGGAAGGCTGCATTTTTTTTTGTTGTTTTTCACAGTGGAGCTTATGCTAGAATGAAGAATGTCTTTAAACGTGGTACATTCCTTTTCCTTTTCAACTCTTCACAATACATCCAAGCAGCCTTTGTGTCCTGTCAGTTCAGAGGCAAACCACAGGYAGAAATACCAGGGGAAGTTCAGCATTTTCAGTTCTTCCAAGCTGTGGGGAAGTACAAGCAGCTGAAGGGCTGAGACACAGTTGAGTTACCGTGGCAAACTACTGTGCATCCAATGCAGACTTCAGTATGGGATATCCATGGGATAAACTCTACCACAGATACTCTTAAGAAGCCTTAATTAGCAACAGAAGTTGTACACCAGAGCAGTCTGATTACTATTGGAACAGCCTTTCTGGTAGCTGGTATTTGCTGCCATACACAGCCTAACATTGATCTCTTTTCATTATTTTTGGATAAGAAAAGGTATTTTTTTGTTTATTGAAGAGATCTGATTAGTTCTTTACACCTATTTTTTGAAGAAAGCCATCATGTCAGTAGCTGTAACAGTAATTGCTAAATTACCACAGGAACTTACTGAAACAGCTTCATGAACATATTGGTTTTAGTTATGGGCTACTCATGTCTTTGTGTCTTAAAAGCCAGGAGAGGCTTCTTTTATAGTTTGTTTGTYTGGCTAATTTTTTATCAGGCAGGCCATTTAGGTAGCAGACTTAGGATTCTCTTACTTGTAGGCTTTGAAGGCAGTCTGTTGGATCCTTGCTTGATCCTTTTCAGTCTGTGAAGGTACCACAGGATTTGTCAGACTGTTGCATTTCAAGTGGTTGATGTTAATCACATAACCTTGTGTGCACTGCGCATGGCAAAAATATTTCTAGCTGTGAGGCACAGATGGTCTGGACCTATTGCTGTCCAGGGAAACAGCCTCCCTGTCTGACAGTCTGGAGCAAGCAGCAGAGAGTCCAGCAGGAGTAAAACAAATTAATGTGTATCAGGAGGTCTAGTGGAAACTCTCAGTATGGTTTCCTTCATGGTCTGCAGTTCAGAAACATACACCTGAGATCTAAATCATGTTGTAAAATAGGAATTGTTTTCTAAGTCTATGCAGAAAAGAGCTGCCTGCATAGGCCTGATCTGGCTCCCAGTGACTTCASTGGTGCACTTTAAAGCCCTTCTACTCAAATCCTTTCATTTTTCTCTTGGCTGAGCAAAAATGCAATTGGYGGTCTCAGCAGGCTTCTGGGCAAGCTAGGAGGGATGGTGGATTGTTTACAACACAGAATGCAAGAGAATTTTTTGGTTCAGTGAAATTTTTTTGAAAGCCYGTAAAGTTGTAATGAAAAAGAGCGTTGTCCTTTGTGTATAATTTCTTCCTTAGAGCACAGCCTTATATAATGATGAAGAGGCATTGGATTCTCAATTCAAGATATAAAAGCTGTAACTGCTTTTTAAAAGCAGTTCCAGAGCCTGCTGTTGCAGAGCTTGAAGAGTCTGTGCCAGAACAGACCATTCTTGTGCCAGCACAGACCATCCTAGGGCTAGCACAGATTAAAGAGCAAGCCCTGAGCACTTGGGTAGGGCTTCATACCTCTTAAGTGTGGTTGTCTCATTTTTCTGGTAACAGTAGCTGGATGTGTTRCAGGCTCCATGGATGAAGTTCTGGCCTCTCTGAAGCGCAGTGAAGTTCACCTTCGCAGAGTGGAGCAGCCGAATCCCTACACCTCTGTGAAGGACAGCATCCTCTCTGCCATCAGGCAGGGGGTCAAACTAAGGAAAGTGAATCGAGATGCTGACAGAGATGGCAGCAGAGGATCCCCTAATGAGCTGGAGAGAAGCATTAAGGCAGCCATGCAGAGAATTAAGAAAGTGTCTGCTGATTCTGAAGAAGAGGAGGACAACGATCAGAATAATGGAGAATGGGACAGCTAACCAGTGTAACAGACCTGCTGACTGCAACAGAGTGTGTGCCTCAYTTTGCACATTGTAGAAGACTGTCCATGTCAAAATGAAGGAACTGYGTGGTTGTGTGTGGTGTTCTCATAGTCCAAAATGTCTTGTAAAGTAAAAGAATCCTGCTGATTTTCCGTAGGAGCTACAGATTCATATTTTTGCATGATAAATCATACTCCAAATTATGCTTGCACTAATAGATGTTCCTGGCTCAACCGTGTAGTGTTTTCACCACATCTGAAGACAGCTAAAATGCTRGATTTAAACATATATTATTTAGATTGTTACTACACAGTGGGTAATGCTATCACAACAAAGTTTAAGGAGTGAAAATATAACTGAAAATCTCTTTTGTCAGATAAAAGAAGAAGCAAATCTGTGGTGACAGAGGCAGACCAAAAAATGTAGCATAATCTGGAATCTTTCACTGCTACCTCCATTGTCCAGAAAATTCTTAAGCATTTTGCTTGTCTAATACAGCTCGCTCTTATTAAATAACTGTGTGGGTATTCCATTTMTCATCATGTTAGAAAGTGTGCACTTATGGATGGCTTGATAATGCTGATTGGGAAAATCAGTTTCAAGTYTGAAATAAACACTACTGCAGTAATTACTGAAAAGTTTACTTTTTTAGCTGAAAGATTAAGTATAGRGAACTTTTAGATGTTAAATGTTTTTTGTACATCTACATTTACAATGACCTGTTGACATGAAAGAAAGAGCCAAAATACTGTATATAATATTTTTCAGGATTTAGTCCTGTAATGCAGGGCTGCATTTCTCCACTGAGAACTTTAATGCATGTTTGTAGCTACTCTCATGAATTTAAATTACCTGATGGCCTTACAAATGGCAGGTATTTACATTGTGCCTGGAAGCTGACTGTTTAAAAATTCAGCTACATTCAATTTAGAGACTCTTGCTATTTTGGGTAGATAGTGACACAAATGATTAAAGTTTATTTTTTTTGAAGTTTATACTGACCCTTAATAAAAATACATCTTAACAGAGGAAGTAGATTCRGTGTGCTGTCATTTTAGGATATTGCTGTGAACTGAGCATTATYTATATCATGGTACCCTGGGTTTGGRTAGCAAGTGGCAGCCATACAGCAACTGAACTCTCACTAATGGTATATGTAAATGCCCTTATTTTCCGAAATATTTATGAATTGTAATTTGGTAACAAAATTGAAAATACAGTGCTTTAATTCCCTGTTCCACTGTAGAGCAGCAGATCTGTTTAATCAGCACAGTAAATATGTATGCAGCAGTTTTCATGCAAGAAGCAGAAGCAGCAGCYGGGGGTTCATTTTTTACTGTTTAAGCACCTACTGCTGTTTGGAGTGAGAAAAAACCACATTTTTGGTCCACTGCTATGAAACSAGAGACAAAGGGAACACGAGCACAGGTCAGGTGTTACTCAGCTGGGCTGGGCTGGGGGCAGCAGGGCAGAATCCACCCCAATACCAAGCACTTCCCATAGACAAAATCATCCTGTGAAAGCAAAGATTTCTTCCCCAAGGGTACCCTGGGCAGAAGGTGGTGCTGGGGCTGAGAGCTGTCCCAGCCATGSCCTTTATGGTGCAGTTATTTAAAGCTGTGTGAAGGGTGCAGAGGCTCGGCTGCCTCCCCCTGGCTGGTGCTTCCTGCCAACAGCACAGAGCCCTTTACTGATTCACTGTGGTTGCATTCCTGGGAAGTTGCACACAGCTTAATGTAGAGAATTAAGTGAGTTGCAATTTCTCCAGCAAACCTTACAGTTTTTGTGTGTTTAACAGCAGCACTTTTACTCAGGAGAGRCCATCTGAGGATCAGCACCACTGGACAGTGATTTCTCCTGCTTAAGAGTTTCTTTTGTAACCATGTCTGAAGCTCATCTGGGTCTGATCTTGTGTCCAACAGAGCTCTACGTCCCAGGCTGAAAAATATCCTTGAAAATCCACTCAGAAGYTGCTGAACCCACATGTTTTCTGAAGCCTGTTTTATTTGCTGGACAGCCAGCAGGTCTGCTCTGTGGAAAATGGGCTGCTGCAATTTTCTGGTTGGTGTAGAAGATTTCACCTCTATCAAGTAATCCTCACTGCCTGCTTCACTACCAAGATTTAATGGATCCTGCTCAGCAGAGTAGCTGCTGCACCACCAATTCTCCTGGATGTCAGAAGCACAGCCAAGGTAAACAACAGAAGCACTGGCATTAGCCTAAAGAGAAGAAGGTGAGAGCAGTTTTCAAATACATAAGAAGCAGCTGCAAAGAGGAGGGAAGTAATTTGTTCTGCGTGTTCACAGGGAGATAAGGGGCTTAAATTACAGCTGAAATGATTGAGGGTAATGGTAGGAAAACCTTTCTAACAAACAATGAGAGCAGAGAGGTGCAGGGCCAGGTTGCCTGGAGAGGTGGTTTCTGTCACTGGAAGTCTTTCTAAGGAGGTCAGACAAACACCCTGGGGTGCTGCTGGTATTGCTGACTGCTGYGGCAGGGAGAGGTTTGCAGCCTGTGCCCAGGTGAGCTCAGTGTCCTGCTGCCTTCAGGCTCAGCTTGCTCTGCAGGGGAGGCCACTGCCTGTTTTCTGAGAAATGCCCACATGTAAGGGCTCTCAAAAAAACCTTTCTAAGCTGCCCTCAGATTTTTCTTCTGTCTCTCTGTGAYCATGACCACAGTGGGCTGTCGAGGGGAGGGTGGGTAAGAAATAGTCCCAATGCCATGGGTTGGTGGGGAATCAAGAAAACCACCTGGAAGTGCCAAAGGAGAGAGGATTAATTAATTAATCTGGACTTGAGCTCAGGCTTCAGCAGATGCCTTTTCACCTCTGTGTTTGGTGCAGCTGCTGGTGCCATGCACTGTCTGCAAAGTGCAAGGGCTGATGGACAGAAGAGGAGAAACTGGACTGATGGGTTGGATCTGTGATAACCAGCCCTACCAGACCAGTTTAATATTAACCTGCAAAAATCCTGGGACATCTTTTTGACATTAAATACCTTTCTCAAACTACCTCACTCTGGGCTAGTAAGTGAATCTCTTGGTGGAAACAGTCTGCCCTAAATGTCCATCTGCAGATAATGATTTTTTTAAACTGAAAAAGTACAGTTGTCTGGCTTTAAACAGTTAATGATGCACAAATTTGCTGGAAATCCCAGTCAGGAGGTAAAGAGATCAGTTTCTATAAATCAGTATCACTGTGGTGTGTGATCTTTATAACTATGATGAGGGCAGTCCAGACAGCAGCTGGCAGTATTTTTACAGAGGTTTAAAGCCAGTGTATTCAAAAAGCTATTTAGTCTGACTAAAAGAACTTCTCTTGAAACACCAGTGCTTTGATCACAGCAAGGGAMGTGTCGTGGCAGCAGTGCTGGGCACCGTGGCCGTAGCGGGTGGTGTCAGTGCCGCCTTGGGTCTGTCACCATTTCTGTCCACATGCTGCTTTTTGGGATTTATGAAGCTTCTCCAAAACAAACCCTCCAGCTCAGTGCACAGGGCTGGCCCATAAGCTGAATATTGACCTTCTTTTTTTCTGCAAAATGGTACTGAATCAAGCAAATCAAACCTGAGTGTGAACACTCTGAAGTGACCCACACTTAAAGGGGCTTGAGCAAGTGTGTCACATTGTGGACCTGTGGGGACTATGGAACCTGCCATATAAAAGCAATGTATTTCTGAATAGAAGGGCTTGAAGTGGTGAAGGTTTTCAGGGCAGCACCCATGATCCATCCTTCAATCAATTCCTTCTTTTGTCCCTTAAAATAAAAAGATGCACATGTACGCCAGGAGAAAGARCAACAAAGAGGATGAGTATGAAAACATTGATTAGAACTAACAAAAAGCTGGGAAATGCTTCTCTTTTCAGTCTTCCTCRGAGAAATGGTTGGAAGATAAGAGTGTGCACCCTTTGGAGAAAATGGGACTTAAGGCTATGCACTCAAAAAGCATGGATTTAATTCCAAAAGCTGTATTTGCATCCAAGAGCACATCTGTGCACTACATGCAATAATAACAACGTGATATTGGTAGGAGAGAGGGACACATCATTTCAGCTAAACCCATGGTGGTGATAAAAGGTGAATGGTATTGAAAGCATTTTTTAATAAATGCCACAGCAAACCTTGGCAGCAAAAACTGCTCAGAACAATATGTGAATGTATCCCTGGAGGAAACACTCAAAGCTGCTCCAGAACATGGCATTTTTTTCCTGGCAAAAAGGTATGTGATTTTCATTCTCAGCATGTCATGCTAAGCTGAGAGCAAGAGGCAACACAATTAAATCTGCTCAGGTAACAGTGACATTAACAGCTCAGCTACTTGTGAAAATGCTTTGTAAAACAAGCCATCTTTAGCAAGCCTTTGCTCTTGCAGTAAGAGTGAGCCACAAACTGCTCAGAAAACACATTTAGYGAAACTATGTTTGTTCATTTTCCACCAGATCTCCCTCCTGCCCCAAATCCCCGTTAAAGTGCCAAGATGGGAGGGACAGCATCCTCCCAGGGCAGCTGCCTGCAGGTGATCACATTCAGTGGCTGTGGCTTGGGGCCAGCCCTGAGCAAGGACCTTCTGGCAAAAAGGACCCACAGCACACCCAAAGGGAGCAGTCTGGGCGMCCAGGCTGGGAGAGAACCTCCATGTCCTCCTGGAAAACTGGGGTTCCCCTCACTTGAGCATCAAATAATCACTCTCAGTGTCACAAAGACATTTGCAGCTCCCTTCTATCCCAAGGCAGCAGTCTAAACATCATCCTACGGGTGTCTTTGCAGAGCCTTGCAAAGGAGTTTCTCTGCTCCAGCCCTGGTTCCCATCCCCTTCTCACCCAGAAGGAGTGGAGAGGCTGCCAGCTCCAGCTCAGCAGCGTGGTTGGCATCCGTGTGTCTGGGCTCCGCGGCACGGCAGACACCGGGGCTGAGGAAATGAGTCTGTCCCGCCCCTGGGGACCAGCTGGGATCGCTCATTCATCAGCGGGTGAGTCACCGCCCTGCCCACAGCCCCCGCCTGCAAGCAGAGGCGACAGCGGCACAGGAGCCAGTGCCTGTGCTCCCGGCCTACGGGAGAGCTCTGTGCCACCCTCCTCCCTGTGCCATCCTCCCTGTGCCATCCTCTATCCCTGTGCCATCCCCTCCTCCCTGTGCCATCCTCCCTGTGCCATCCCCTCCTCCCGAGCCCGCTGGGCTGGAATGGAGGGGCGTGCGAGGGTGTGCGGGGATGTTTAGGGGCGTGCGGGGGTGTGCATGACTCAGTCTGCAGGGAGCGTGCGGGGGCGTGCACGGGCGTGCCGGGGTGTGTGCGGGCGTGCAAGAGTGTGCGGGTTGTGCAGGGCATTCAGGGCTGTTTAGGTGCGCAGGGGGTGCGGGGTGTGCGGGTTGT
>JACDOX010000171.1:379373-399865 GCA_014549065.1 Cardinalis cardinalis
GTGCGGGGGCGTGCACGGGCGTGCCGGGGTGTGTGCGGGCGTGCAAGAGTGTGCGGGTTGTGCAGGGCATTCAGGGCTGTTTAGGTGCGCAGGGGGTGCGGGGTGTGCGGGTTGTGCAGGGCATTCAGGGCTGTTTAGGTGTGTGCAGGGCATTCAGGGCTGTTTGGGGGTGCGGGGTGTGCGGGGGTGTGCGGGTTGTGCAGGGCATTCAGGGCTGTTTAGGTGTGTGCAGGGCATTCAGGGCTGTTTGGGGGTGCAGGGTGTGCGGGTTGTGCAGGGCATTCAGGGCTGTTTAGGTGTGCAGGGGGTGCGGGGTGTGCAGGGCATTCAGGGCTGTTTAGGGGTGCGGGGTGTGCAGGGCATTCAGGGCCGCTCACGGGCGAGCAGGCACAGCGCTGAGGAGCCGGCAGTGCCTCCTCTCTGCTCTGCCCGAGGAGCTCCTTGCTGTGCGAGCCGGGATCTGTGCAGAGACCAGGGCTGCTCTTTCCCTTCTGGCTTTCAAACGCCGCTCCTCTGTCCCTCATCCCTGTCCTAAGGCCGTTCCCCACCCTGTCCCTCATCCCTGTTCCCCACCCACTGGAATGACTGTGCTGGTGACCACGGGCCCTCCACAGCACCGGGGAGTGATCAGTGARTCACTGCAATTGCTCAGCTTTCAGAGCCAGGGATTACCTTTATAAATGCACCYGACGCTGCTATAGATGAGCAGGATTGGAAAGGTCTCTGTTCTTCAGGGAACTCCAGCATCCTGTTTTGCAGCATTCACCTTCAGGCTAATGAACAGCACAAACCTGCATCCAGAGAAAATTAAAGCCACGGCTAATGGTAGCAATGAAATAAAGGCAAAACACTAAATGTGAATAGCTTTGAAAGCTGATACGTTTTCAGTGTGASATGATGATGCAAAAAGGTTGCCAGTGCTGCTATTATTTATAATTCCCCCAATGTCTGAATTCCCTCCAGCCAGCATACATTAAGCACAATCCAGGGCATATGCCACAAATCATATTCAATGATGAAAAGTCAGGGGAAAAGCAAGAGCTCAATCTCTCTTGATTACAGCAGCCAAAGATTTYTTTTTCATAGACTGCCAATACTAATGAATGGAGAGGACAAAAAAGGAAAACAAAAATACTCAATTCAATGTACTTCATGTGCCAACAGATGTATCTGCTCATAAACTTGATTAATTAAATGCAAACCGTTGTCAAGAAATGTTGTTCAGGGGTTTTAAGCCCTCACTCTGACTGGCATCCAGCCATGGATATGGAAGTGTGGTCCTGGAAAGCTGCATGGCATTTAGCCCTGGGGTCCTGGGTACAACCACTGCTACCAGGAGGGCTGGTATTTATGCAGAGGTCCATTTTGTGGTGGAGAATAGTAGGTCTCCAAAGCTCTGCTAGAGCRTGATTGATTCAGTAAGATGTGTCTTGCTGCTGTGCCAGTACAGCTGGAATGCAGCCTCAAAAGCAGAAGCTGGGCCTCATGCCGACTCYCAAAAATCTCTGATTTTCAACATGCAGCTTTCTGTCTAGAGATCATTTCATTGCAGACAGTGATTCTGAGAAGATATAACATTTCTGAAGTWATTGAAATATGTTCAATGTTCAGGAAAAGTTTTGAGACCCAAAGGGGATTTCACAGCACGAAGATCTGTCTTTGAAAGATTCAGAGGCAGAGGTCAGGGTTGAGCAGCACTGGGCTGCAGCGATCTGTTACATGTTCCTAGCAATGCATTATTGCAAGGGGATGGGAATGTTTGCCTCCAAAGGGTGGCTGTGCCCAGCCTGAGCGGCCCCACGGCGGTGCTGCCCTGCTGCTGTCAGTGACAAAGCGGGGCACTGTGTGGCAGGCTCTGGCACAGCCTCTCAGAGCTGCCTCACACGCCTTGGCTGCCCATTTTTAGCCTTGCTCACTGAAATCAAACCTGGCAGTGCACCTGGCAGGGCATTTTTTTTTTTCTGTTTTTGAAGGATGGTTGGACTTTGCTCCAGYGGGTTGGGTGGCTGAAGCAGGGCTGCACCGCCACTGCAGGTCAGGCTGGGCTCCTGCCATCACCTGTCTCTGCTTTTTCAGCTGCTACTGACACATTTTTGTATCTAACATTAACATTTCAGTTGTTCTCAGGAGAACAGCCCTGTATTAGTCTCACTGATGCTGCTCTTCTGCTCTGGTTGGTAATGCTGATTATGTAAAGGATATTTAATGTTGTAAATAATTAAAATTTTATACAAGATTTTGGCTACTTTTCAGGAGTAAAAAGAAATAAAAGAAAATGTATGCAGTGAATTTGAAAAAATGCTCAAGTCTTCTAGGAAGTGGGGAGACAGCTAATAATATATAATTAACATATCTTCCTTTCTTCCCTTGTTGGCGCAGACATGCCTTTAGATGTAAAGCAGGGAAATTAAAAGTGTGTGGGACTGAATAATGTTGAATTTTATGTAAGTTCAACCTAGTCACCATCTACATGTGTTATGGAGAGAGCAAGCCTGCTCCTGCTCAGGGATCTCATCCTGTACTACCTTTGTACAGGCTCCCCCATGCTGCCATGCTGGGGGTTATCCTCCAAAAGGAAGGAAATTATGGCCTCTCTTTTCCTATGCTGTTGAAGGAATTCAAAGTGTCCAAAAGGAGGGCACATTAMAGGGTAGTTCATTCATTTAGAGTCAAACATTTGATTTGAAGCTCACCTCGTGTTTCCATCAGCCCTCCCCAGGTGGCACATCACAGCTCAGCAGCCCACAGTCAGGTGAAACACTTTTTAACGTCTGGCTCTGGAAGGACACAGTCCATTGAGGAGGCCCCTGAGCCTTCTGGCAGGAACCCAGTCAAATATGAAAATGAGAGGTTCACAGAGGCAGCAGCGGATATTGCTGCTGGCAGCATCACTCACCCCAGATCCCAGAGCAGGCTGCTCCTTCTGGAACCCCTGCTCGCCTGCACCATGAGCAGCCCCTCACACAAACCAGAGACTTCCTGATGCTAGAAATGTTCCCTGGGCTTAGTGAGGCAGACAGGATGCAGAAGTGCCAGCTGTGGCTGTTCCACACAGGTGCCTCTGTGCCCAGCCCAGTGCCCACAAGGAGCAGTGGGAATGTCCACTGTGGCACCACCAGCTTGCTAGGGACAGAGTGGGGCTGGCTTCTGAGAACTGTAGGTGATGGGATGTACTCACAGATACTTCTGTTGTACTAACACTCATAATGATGCAAATGCAAATAGATAAATGGAGGTGGTTTTTTGCTAAGAATTACAGACTGTTAAKTGCATTTTACTGTGATGCACATAAGCTGGTTTTGTAGCTACTGGTTTGCAGTCCCTGGTTATTCAGAGACTGCAAGAATTTGCTGTACTGCTCRTCAGAACTGTTGATGGCTCCTGGTAGAAACATGGATGGCTCTGACTAAAGGTCAGGGGCAGATGAGTTTACTGCTCACCCCAAAGCTGACATTTGCAGCCTTGTGGCCCAGAGTGACAAAGGAGAAGTTGCATCACTTACAGCAATCACAGGAGGCTTTTCAGTCCTGAGCATACCCCAAACAGGGCAACAAAAAGCCTCTTCCTGACAACAGGCCTCTCTCAGCACTCAATAAATCCATAATTTCATCTCCAAATATTTATAAATTCTACTTTTCCAGYCGTGTAAGTACCACTGATCCTGCACCTAATGGAACAAAATGAAGCAAGACAAACATTTTAAAGCTCCACCCCTTGAAAAAGAGTTCTTGAAATTTCCAAGTCTTGAYACCACACATATAGACCAAAATCACATTCCTCTGATCAAAGGACAGCATTCCATTGAGTTCAGACTTGCAGCCCCAAARATATTCATTTTCTGAAGTCAATGAAGACAGTGAGACAAGAGATTTTACTTAAACTATATATTTTTACATAAAACAACTTTATGTTACAATAAAATCAGATAAAAATCACAAAGTTATATAATAAGTTCATAAAGAAAAAAATCAAGTTTTCATTTTMTAGATATAAAACCCAGCATTTACTGCTACTAGGAGTCTAAATATTAACATTGACTGTCTATGGTCAATTTGAAAAAAGAAAAAAAAGAGGATAGTACTTTTTTACAGCAGACAAAATGAGGTAAGAGATGTTTTTACAATGATCCAACTGTAGTAAACACTTCAGTTTTCATTGAAACATATACTAAATATAATAAACCCAAATAAAAATATACATTTAGAGCACTGCAGTGTTTTCCCACAGTTGTATATCAACAAATTGTCATTCACTAAACTTTACTTGAAACAGTAAAAACAGGGTGTATGTTTATCTTTAGTACTAAAACCTCATAATAACCTAAATATTTTGGTATAGCAGACCACACTAGTACACTCTCAGAACTTTCAACTACAAGGGATATATTCATGTTAAAAAYGATGTGCTTTGTTTGTCATTCATGATGAGATTTATAGAATATTATGTTCATGATCACTATTAGGCAATTAAATGAAAACATCTAAATGCTGCAAAATTCTCTTTTACTGAGCATAGCTTCCTCATCACATACCCAGGTTAATCAAAATCTTGCAAACTTAGAAGCTTAGTTCACAAAKCTTACTTACCAGTCTTTTTAGCTAGTATATGGCTAAAATAATTATTGCTGACCAGTGTTAAAAAAACAAACAAACCCAATCCAAACAAAAATACAATAGCAGACAGATTTTTCTCAAGTGCCTTTCTTGTATGTACCATTATTATTAGGTAACGAAATTAACTAACTTTCAAAATGTGCATATAAAATTTTGGAAGTATAGGCACCTTCATCTGAAGATTGTATGTTCAGGCTACTTGCTTAAAAAAAAAAAAGAAAAATAAAAGAAAAAGAAAGTAGAAGAGCTAACATGAAACACAGTAGAAAATCAAAGGCTGGACATCCAACATCCCCCAGGGATGCAAGCAAAGCCCTCCTGGCCAGGACCAGCTCAGCCCACAGCCTGCAGGAGAGCCCTCCTTGGGGAAGCACCTTCATCACACTGATCCCTCATCTCCTGACTCTGTTTCACTGCTCGTTTCCTGCAGAGCATGGTATTCAAGATGTGCAAACTTCACGTCAGGTTTACATTCCAGCAGTGAGCCCAAAGCCCTGCCAAGCTCCTGGGGCATGGCACAGCATCCCTGGCCAGGCTGTGGGGGCAGCTGGGGCTCTCTGGCTGTGTCTGGATTCACCTTGTGGCTGTGGATGGCTTTTCCTGCCACACAGGTGCTTGCTGAGCACCAAACCTGGAAAGAAAAACTATCTTAGCGTAGCTTTCTCCTTTTTGCTAAATTATGCCCACAACCAGACCCTGAGCCCRGCCTGGGACTCCTGGCTGCCCCCCAGCTCCCAAAGGCTGTTCCTGCCCTCCTGCAAGGTCCCTGCTACTGCTGAGGCCCTGTGGGACAGGAGCAGCTTCTCCTGTTTTTGGCTGGAAGTGCCTGACCATGACCAGACCGCACTGCTCTCCCAGCCCTGCTGCCCTTGACCCTGACACCCCTGTGTGATATGCTGMGGAATTCTGATATTTACAGGCCTGACAAGCCTGGAACTGCCTGGTCAAAGGCAGGGGGTGGTGGATCAGTGTGGCCATCCAGAGCTTGTGGGCAGAGCACATCTTTCACTGAAATCTCTGCTGAAGTAATAGCAAAAAAAAAAAATTTGCTGCTGCTGCTGCTGCTGCTGCCTCCCCTTACACCCCTAACCTTCAGATTTAGCCCTGGGCACACATTGAGCTGAGGGAGGCATTTCACCCTGACAGGGGTTTTATCTCTGTTAATCCAGAGGCTCAGGAAGACAGCACTATATTCCTTATAAACCATTGATGCTTTGAAGAGTTTTGCCAAGATAAGTCTTTGGAAGAGCCTAAGGAAGAGCTGAGAAACTCCCACCACTGCAAGGTGGTGACAGTAGCAGGGAATTTTCCTTCTGTCACTTATGGCGCAGCCAAAGGTGGCAAAAAATTAATAAGGAAAAGAAATGAACACTTGGAGAAAAAAATTAAACAGAACAGAGAASAGAAATCTCTGGACAATCTTTGCTCTGCTGCCAGTGTTCCCAACAAGCCACTGAGCAGTCACTGGCCAGGGCAGGTGAGCCCCTGCCTGAGCACCAYGAGTGCTCTGGCTGGTACCCCCATAGGACAATGGCAGTGGCAGGGACAGCAGAAACCCTTCCTGCTCACCTTAATTCAATGAGCAGCTTTAAAAAAAATTGTTCTCCCTAAATCACTCACAAAAAAACCAAGTCAGGTGTTTGTCCAGAAAAAAAAAAAGATATTGTCTAAATAACATTTGTTGTCTGGCCACAGATGAACCCAGTGTAAAGCTGTTTTTAGAAAGTACATCTTTTGAATGCTTGGATACAGAAAAGGACAGGTGGTGTTGAATTTCYTAAAGAAATTTTCTTCCAGTGAGCTCACTTAGTAAAGGAGACACCAATGTAGACAGAACACTGCAAAGTGCTGCATTTGCTGAAAATGCACTTCTAGGCCAACCAGAACTACTTGTGAAGTTGAGTCAGAATTGGCAAAGAAAGATTCAGCCAACTAATAAAACCCCAAAAAGGTTAATCTTCTTTATTCTGAGCTGTGCAACAAATTTCCATTTTTTCATTTTGAAATCATTTATTTCTAACATGAGACTAATATTTTTCCAAAAAAGTGACATAATATATCTAATGGAATATTCCTTCCCCTTGAAAATAACTCTATCCATTTTTTATGTCGCTTTTATGTAAYACAAGGTACACTTTTAATTTCTCATTTTGTGAAAACCCCTCAAACCCTAGCATTATTCAGCAGCTCTAACACCTCCTCAAAGAAGCATCACAGCCAAAGGTCAGSAAGTCACACTCTGTCCTGGTGCCACAGGAGGCCAGCAGAGATTTCTCCTGCTGAGATGCCAGGCTGAGATGCCAGGCAGGCAGGATGGAGCGGGCAGGACCCTGGGGTGCAGCTGGCAGAAACCCACACGTCCTTTGCTAAGGAAAGACCATGTAAGTGAGGTAGGAGAGATCCTGCCATAAAAACCACTCAGAGGGAGAAACCTGTGTCCAGAAAGGGAATTCATGGTCACCCAAGGTGAGGGACAGCCCCCTGTAAATTGTAAATGTGCTCAGGCTGGGTGGGAGTGGAGCGCTGACCAAGGCATTGCTGACAGGCACAGGGCGGCCAGGATTAGCCCAGCACTGTGTAACAAGTACAGCCAGGCTCTGCAGATCCTCTCGTGGACAGGGATGAGTATTTCTTGGCCCTGGCAGTGTTTAGGGCCGTCCCTAAGGAGCTGTCTGCCAGCTGAACTCAGGGAGCCCATAGGACAGGTGAAATTCCAGCTGTGCACAGGAGGAGGGTCAGTGCATCCACAGCATGGTGTGTGCATTTCGGTGGGGGAAGGCTGCCCTGGGGCTCCCATCAGGACAAAGGAGGCAGGGACAAAGTGCTGGGATGAGCCTCAGAGGAGCAGTGGGAGGCTCTCAGTTTGGCACAGGGGATAGTGCTGGGCCACCAGACAGCACCAAGGAAAACGCAGTGTGTGACACCATTGGTGCCCTGGGCTGGGGACAGGGACAGGGACAGGGACAGGCCAGAGAGGGCAGCTGCAGCTGGTGCCCAAACACTCCTGAGAACATGCACTGCCATTCTTCTTTTCCTCTTGAAGAGGAAAAATCCAAGGAAAGAGATGGAAAGCTTAAGAGAGATGGCGTTTTGGGGAGTTTCAGTCATTATACGTAGAAGCTCTCAACTTACTGCTGTTGGGAAGGGAAAAGAAAGAAGGCAATTAAAACAAGCCCTTGGAGGCTTGAAGGACAGAATTTCCCACAGCATAAAGCTGTGTACAGGCATCCCTAAGGACTCAAGATCAGAGCAACAGCAGATCTGTGATACACACATCTGGGGCAAGACAGAAGAGACAGGGCAGGGATTTCTTGAAGGACACTCCATTGCTCCTCTGGTGGGCACTAAGCACCCAGAAATAACTGCCTGTGACACARCTATGCACTGGCTTAATGTGCCACCATCAAACTGCATCTGTTTAATCGATGCAATCCCAGGGAAACACTTCTCTTGCAATTTAAGAGTGGCTTAATACATTCCTAATGAACTGGATCTGAGACAGACCTGACTAAAGTGGAAAACAAAGATTTGGATTAAACCAGAGAATGCAATTTTTTCACAGAGTCTTTTGCACCCTTTTGCCCAGCATCATGTTAAAAACAATTTATGCTAAAACAAACAGAGAAGCCCTAAGATCACTCAGCAGTAAAAGGAAGACAGGGCAGGGTCCTTGGTGCAAAAGCAATGAACCACTGGGAGGAGCAGGGCCCTGACTGCCAGTATTGCTKGCAGCTCTTAATTGTGTTATCCTGTGGCTCCCAGCTGATGCAGAGACCAAGAAGCAGCATGGGAGGAGAGGAGAAGCAGGATGAGCTGCCTGCTAAATTACGGTGTATATCTGACTTTCTATCAAATAAAAAGACTAAAAATGGAGACTACTTGTGCACAACCACACATTTGCTGACGTCATTTTCAATTTTGAGAAGTCTGATCTAACCCCACATTATGCAACTGTTGAATCTTCCATGCTGGCAAAGTCTAATTTTCACACGCCTACGTGCTATGTACCTGATTTTTATTTTTATTTTTAAATATCAACAGCCGAAATCAATTTTTTAAAAAAGAGATGTAAATGGTCATAATGGTTATGAAAGGTCCTAGTTTTACATCCATTGTTTCAAAGGAGTAAAAGCAAAAATACTCAAAGTCCATTCTAAAAAAACAGGCAATGAAGATAATGTAAGAGATGAAATGAAAATTCAAGGGACTACTGCAGATCCTATCTCCACCTCAGGGAGAAAGTAYTCAATGCATGTTTCATCTACAACCCACCTTTCTTTTAAAGGTCACTTTAATAATCAGGATGTGCCAARAAAAGGAAAAAGCCCTGAAATTCCAAGAAAAGCGTGGCCATTTTGTATCAGTCCCTGCTGGCAAGCACTAAAACAGTGCTTAGCCAAACTGTTGTCTGAATCCAGCARATTACAATGTCATGTACACAGAAGTACTTTCCTTAATTAATTAATTAAACACTCTCAAGACAGGTTATGGAGAAAGAAGAGAAAGAAGCTGAAGGAAGTCCTTGAGGAAAGAGCAAGGCTTGGGCTGGATTCTCCTCTCTCAAGCTTTTTACATCCCTGTCTCTGATGAACTGAGCTTCCTTCTCTCTGAAGGCCACGGTGAATGACCTTGAATTTCTCAACACACTCTTAGAGCTGCTGAATAATCAGTTCAAGAATAAAAGAGCATTTTTGCCTCTGGGGTTGAGGGATTTTTTTGGTACAACCTAACTTGGTGACTAATTCCTACCCTACTGCCAGAGAATGCAGAAATCCTAGGAAAGAACTTTGATTTCCCGTGGCCATTGCCCTGCCAGTCTCTTGGGCAGAAATTTGCTTCTGAGCAACACCTTCCAGTGACCTGATGATGCTTTTCAGATCCAGGTCTCCTTCCTCACTGCTGCAGATCAACAACAATCAAGTTGCACGCAGAGGGGCACAAGTCTTGTGCAAACCAGCAACTTACCACTTTTAAAAATAAGTATCTGGTCCCCAGACTCAGGTGGSCATTTTTCAGAGATGCACATAATGATGGAACCACATGGGTTCAAAACTGAMGGCCAGAGAGAGGTGATGCTGCTGAGCAAGAGAAGCTGTTCTCACTGACTGGTGAGACACTGACTTCACGAGCTGAAACTCATTTCTGCATTGTTGACTTTGTGCTCTATGGGTCCAGGCAAGCACACGAAACCTCCATCAGAGGTTATCTGAAATCCACTGCATTTTTTTGGCTGAATTGGGCCTGACTGACATGGTCCCTAAAGATCCTGGKATCTGTGAGAAGTGATTCTCCTGACTGCAGCTCATCACAGGCACATGTTACAAACTGCAGGGGCTCCAGCTAATCTCTCTGCTCCACCACGGAATAAAGTCAATTCTGCTAAGAGTGCTGATAGTCCAGACAAGAAAAAGATTTCTTTTCTGTTTCTATGGTTGCAACAGCCCTTTAGAAAGATATAAATTTCCCTGCAACAACTAACTGCATATTCATTTTAAGGTAGATCTAGTTCCAGATTCCTGAGACAGAACCCTCTACCTGTTCCCAACCCCACAAAGCCAGAGCAGCAATATAGAAAGTTTCTAATCTCAACAGAATTCAGTGAGCAGCATGATTGGTTTGGTAAATAAACAAACAAACAAAAAAAAAATAAAAAAACCCACCAAAAAAAAAAAAACCCACAGCAAATTTTCAGCCTCTATGTACAAAACCAATGCAAACAAGTGGAACATTCTAGTTATATTTTGTAAAACACACGTTTGGGATCAACAAAACATCAAACATCCAGACCCTAGATTACAAAAAAKATCTATTGCCATCTAATTGTCAACCCCAAGTTTAGACAGTCCTTGTCGGAAATCATGTAATTCATCTATCTTCCCGTCTAGTACATCTAAAAAATTCTTTAATTCAGTTTTAAGGTTGGTCTGCCTGTGTTTGTTCTCTTCAACTTCTGTCCTTAGCGTTCTGACTTTCTCTTCAAGATCTTTGTTCTTTTTCTCAGCAGCCTTAAAGACAAAAGAGACAATAAGATGAATCATAGAGAAGAGGGATGAGCAGCATTTCACAAATTAAAGCAACAAATGGCAGCTGGGCCGTGAGAGTTTGCTCCAACTTCTGTAACCTGATTAACACAAGCACCTCTGAGAGCAACTGACAGGAGCGTGTCAGATTAAAAGCCCACGCAGGAAAGGACACAGATTAACTGGAAAAGATGCTTTGCATCAGACTTTGTCATTTGGTTGATATCTCCAAATTCAGCTGGATTTAAACATGAACTGTGCATACATTTGTGTCATTGCTACAGCGGCAGAATTAGACACTGTGCCATCAATTACATACAGAATTATCTACAGTGGTTTAACCTTGAAAAACAAACTTAGGAAATACTGTCTGAGGAATAAAGTTGCTTTATTCAGCACTTTGGGATTTATTGGTATTTTTTTAAATTCTACTTTGCCTGATGGCTTATTTATTGATTGGATTTTACCTCATCGATGAGACTGCTCATTTTTGTTCTCTTTTCCTGTATTAAATTATTGCATTTCCACAAGACCCGACAGGAGGAGGCGATGCCCACAGTCCAGCTGCTGCCTGGGGCAGGGCTCCTGCCAGCACTGCTGGAAAGGGATGTCACAGCCCAGGGACACATCCCCAGGCGAGCTTTCAGCCCGGTGCTGAGCAGCTGTGCTCATCTGCCTCTTTCCCCAGGCCTGCCCTGCTGCACTGCAGCAATTACCCCCAGGTCTTGGGGAGCTGCTCCACACACGTGGCAGTGCTGCAGCTCCATGAGCCCAGAGCAGCAGAAACATGGGGTACAGCCTGGAACTGCAGGAGATGGATGCTACATGATCCCAGGCAAACCAATTTCTGCAGTGGAGCTCCTTCATCRCTTCTGTGCTGGGAATGGCACTGTGTATTTTACATGTAATTAGCATTTTTTGTTTTTACAAACTGGACTTCTCTTGCCTTGAAACACTGAAGTCTGAATAGAGAAATGCATACAGCTACAAGGAAAAMAAGTCAAGGAAAGGTACCAACTATTTTGAAACTAATTTCACTGCTAACTGTACCTGTAATTGTTCAGATACRGATTCACATTCTGACATTAGCTCTGGTATAATTTCACCCTGCTTTCGGAGCTCTTCCAGTTCCTTTGAAAACATAAAAGAAAAAATATTAGTGCAAGCTTCAATTTAAAACATAATGAAAATCTGAAAAGATGAAATGGCTTTGCATATTTTATTGTATTCTGCACAGTATTTSGATGGAAAATAATCAAAATAACCTGCCTGCATTCCAAAATTGCTAATTTTATACAAGAATACATTTTTTCACTAAATTTTTTACTTTGCATTTCTAAAACAGGCAATGTAATCCCATCTCTTGCATGAATTCCATGAATTCTATTAATAAAATCTAAGCTAAACCATGTAACTATGCAAAAGATGTATTAAATACCAGAGAAATCTGAATGGCTGTAATGCAACAAGCAATTTATAGATGGTAGCAAAGAGCAAATTAGACAATTTCAATGACATATGACAGCAAAAAAAAAAAAAGGCCAGYGGCTTTACCAGCTGCACATAGAGAGACATCACTACAGAACACAGGTGCAATGGGCTCTCCTCCATGGCACAGCTCTGAGAACCACGACCTTCCCCCTCCCCCAAAATCTGTATTTGGTTCTGGCCTCACTACCCAAACTGAGCAGACTTGATGAAGGGAGTCAATGGAARGAGCAACAGTAGGAATTCATGTCTCTGTTGGAAACTAGGACAACTTGACTCGAAAAAAAGGGCAAGATCCTCCTCCAGAAACTGCCCCTGTAGGTGATGATCTCCAGAGAATGCAGCAGGGCTGTTGCCCTGGACTACCTGGACTTGTGCAAAGCATTTAACACTGCTGCACMCAGGAGCCTTGTCCAAAATCAGAGAAATGAGGATCTGGGGGAGGAACCATTGGTGGACAAGCACCAGGAGGGAATCAGCAGCTGCTCTTACATGGCAGTGCCATGAGCACATGGATCCCAGGCCATGAAAGATTACTTATGGGTAGTTTAGAGCTAATTGAGAGCATGCTAATGTAAGCATGAATTTTTAAAACAAGTTAGTGTATTTTCAGTGTAAATGGAAGACTGTCTCGTAAAATTCACAAGTCGATCAATTTCCTGGTTCATYTGGTACGGTAAAAATGTGAATGTTGAGGAGAATTCTAGGAGAGAATAAGGGCTGTTCTATATGCTACTGCCACAGAAAGGWTGGGAAGACAGCATTACAATTTCCTTTGAAATAAAGAGCTGAAAAACAYTGTATTTATGACAGTGTATCAAAATCCATCTCCCTAAACTATTTCCTTCCAGCACCACAAAACCCCTTAACAGCAGAGCTTTTAAGAGCACCAGAGATTACAGAGATGCTGTAATGGCACATGGCAAACTTTACTGCACTGCTTTTCCTCTTCAGCCAGCACAGAGCATTTGGTCAGTGTGACAATGCAAAAAAAAAGAGCTTCTCAGTATTTTCCCCACTCTTCTGGGGTTCCCAGCCATCATCCTCCTTAGAAAAATTARCAACCTGTAATGTCAAAAATGACAAACTGGGGTACTCTAGATGAATCTGAATTTCTCACTCCTGGCATTAGTCCTGAGATCAGAGTGAGACCATAAACCAGCAAAGCTGTAAACTATGAGCCATCCAGAAAAGAAACAGGAATTGTTACACAAATGCCAAATTATTTTCTAAATGATGTCTTTTTAATGGCGATCCTACAGGATGCCTACAGGAATTTTTGGCATGGGGAGAGTCAAATGAATCTGTTCTCACACACATCTGTCTGGCTCTGGGCACCAAGGTTCACCACTGGCTCTTCTACAAGGACAAATGCTGTGTACATAAAAGCATCTTTTTTCCTAACCCCTGCCAAATTACAGTGTGCAGCCACAGCACATAACACATCATGRAGCTTGGATGGAGAAACACTACCAAACGAGGGACTGTGCGTGGAAAACCTAGAAACAGGCAACACCCCAAGACATCAGGCTGCTTCTGGTGGCAGGTGAGCCACTCCATAAATCTACACCCAAGGAGAGAAGCAGGCAGCCCCACCCAAACATGAAAATGCCATTTCTGTGCTCAGGGCACTCACCAGCTCTTTGTCCTGAAGTTCTGTTTCCAGCTCCTGGAGACGTCTACTCAACTGTGCATTTCTTTCCTTCTCTTTATTTACTTCATTGCACTGCTCCTCCAGTTCTTCAATCTTTAAGAAATGTCAGACATTAGGTGAAATTTTTCAAATTTCTGAAAATCTGGGGCAGAACACAGCTGATGAAGTGGACATGGGATCTGTTTCCTAAATCACAGCATCTGATTCACTGCAACCAAATTATCACTTCTTTCCTTCAAAAGAGTCAATTTACACATCCACTAGGAAACCCTGGGTCTGTATTTATTCTCTCTTACAGTCTTCTCTTGTAAGTACTCAGGAATGCACAAAACACTGGGCTGCTAAAATAAGTGGAACTGGGGATAAAATCTGCACTTCACTCCTCTGAAGCCAACACAAGGCTACAAGGAATGGGTTTTCTTAACACTGTAGGAGAAGAAATCTCTTGGGGGTTGCTTATTATTCTAGCTGGTGTATGAGGGACACAACATCAAAACTTTGGGGGGAGAACCAGTGCAGAGCAACATCTGCAGCTTTGTTCTCTTGCCCAGGGATGTGCTTTGCTCTCTCCAAAGCTCCTGCTGCCAGCTCTGGACTCAGCTCCCAGGAGATGCACTTCCCACAGGCCAATGGACCAGCTCATTAAAGTATGTACTTTAATTCTCAGCTTCATGTTGCTTTGGGATTATAAGTTCCCTCATTTGAAGGTAAAGCAATATGCAAAAAACTCTGACCCAATTAATAAAGGAGAAGGAACTTCCCAGGGCACTGCAGTGGTGCAATGTGAGCACTGAGCAAGGAACCTGCTTGGGGAAAAACCTCAGAAAACCTCCCTGTACAGAGAAATTCAGCACATTATACAGACAGCACTGCTGCACAGTCTGGTCACCAGCATGGGGACTTTGAAGAGGCAGTAAGAGCAGTGGTGTTTTAATAATCTCCTCTTTTCTAGTACAGCTACTGGGATGTGGCATGTGTTGATGAGAACAAGTTTTCCCTGCAACAGTACAGAAAGGGAAATAACTACCCTGCAAATGATGATATTTTCCCATAACACACTGTTCCAGTCCCTCACTTCTCTCCTATCCACAACAGACTGGATTTAGGAACCCAAATCATGTAATAACTACTATTAATTTGTTAATGTAACATCAGTTAATACAGCTCTGGTTTGATCTCTGCATTACCACTGAGCACCCATAAAACACCAGTGAATAAACAATGAGTACTGGCCTCAGAAAAAAGGGTTTTGTTCCACAAGGACTTTCAGTGCCAACAAACAACCCAAACCCTCTCCAACAGTGAAATACTACTTGCAGCCTACTGACACACAAAAAGAATGAAATTCCTTCCCTCTTCAAAAGCAAACACTAAACAAAAAATATCCTCACCAGACTGATACAATCTGATCTCTATTTCAAATGCCCCMGTGATCCATCTAAGCAGCAGGAAAAGGATCCAGCTTTTCCAAAAGCATTTAGGATGAACAGGGCGAAAATATCTCTGCAAAAGCAGTGTTCATGGAAACCAGGATCCCCCWTGCCCAGGATCCCCTGTGCCCATAGGGGCTGCTGCAGACAGCACAGCATTATCTGAGATGGTACTAATGACTGCTCTAAGCCTTCACACATTTCTGAGTYGTTCTCTGCTGTAGCCATTGCTAACCCTCCATCTTACACAACTGAGAGATGTGCTCAGCAATGAAGAGGAAAAGCTTTTGATGATGCCTGTTGGCAAGTTTCTGCATGAGATGTGCCAGGTGTTAGGGCTGGAGGTCCCAGCTGACAGCCCCCAGTGCTGAGGAAATAACTCACATCCTCATTGCCCTGCACACTGCTGGGATTTGCTTCTAACCCTGACTGGTTCCCAGGCTGGGCTCCTGTGGGTAGCCAGGCCACAACCTTGTCTTCTGCTCATCCGTATCTGGCAGTATTTAAGTGAGCTTTGACAGGGATATGCAATAGCAGTCCCCCTTCTAGAGCCTTGCTGACACCAAGTCTCCCAAATCCTGACTCGGGGAGCTTCAGGTGATGCAGCAGCTCCTCTGYTCCCTCCCTGCCTGCTGTGTGCAGAGGGCAGCAGCTGCCTGAGCTCCGCATCCACCTCCCTTTCACAGGCCAGCCCCATGTGCCAGCACACTCAGCCAGAAGCTGCAGAGACCCCAGAGCAGGAGCCCCGCTGGCAGCAGCTGGCTGCAGGGGCAGCTCCCCTGCGGGTGTGCTCTCTACCTTGCCCCTCAGCTGCTCGTTCTCCTCCTTGCAGGCTGAGAACTGCTTCTTCCAGTGCTCGATGCTGGCCGCCGACTCCTGCAGGGCCGTGGACAGCCGCGCGTTGCTCTCCCGCAGCGACTGCAGCTCCGTCTCCCACTTCTTCACGTTGGATGAACTGAGAAAAACGGGACACCGTGAGGGGGTTTCACCTTGTGTCCCTGCGAGCTGTTGTTCTTTACCCGCCTRCAAACTCCCCCACCGCGGTGTGTTCAGCACTAATTTGTTGCAATAGGAGGAAGAGCACTCAGCTGCGTGGAACTGCCTTCAGCCATGACACTCCTAGGGAGAACAAAAGCCTCCATTTGACTGCCTCTGGCAAAACAAAGGGATCCAGCAACCCCAGCAGCCGTGCCCGTGTCTGGAACYGAAGCCCCGCTGTCAGGGCAGGCTGGAGGGTCCAGCTGCCCACCGGCACTCAGGGGTCTCACCCTGGCAGGTCCCTGACACCCCCTGAGCTGTGTGGCTGCAGCACCTGGGGCTGGGCACCTGCAGCCCTGCAGCACAGCCACTCTGCACATCTGCAGATGGCACAGCAACTCCAAATGGAAGATTTCAGGGGGTTGACATGATCTATATTTGAATTTATTTTAATGCTGAGTCTTAACTATAAAAGTGTTACATAATGCTGCAGAATTAAACTACTCGTTCCCCAAAGCTTTGAGCTGCAGCACAGAGCACAAGATTAGAGGGTGAACGGGAGGAAGGCTTTGAAACTCCCTGTGTGCTACTTGCTGCCTGCCTGTGGAGGTGTCTTCAGCAAGAGGAATGAGCTCAAATTACTGTTTGAAGCAGGTTAAGCTACTGAAATGTCAATAAAGAGAGAAGTAGTACTTCAAACATAATATATGCAACCTTGAATTGCTCACTGGATAATGCTGCTTACAGTGATGCTTTGTTTTTTAAATACTTTTTTAAGAGTAGCTTGATCTTGTTAGATTTTCCTTCCATTCACAGATACACATTCACATGCAAGAGGCAGACAAGGCAAGATCCCAATAGAGAATTACTCTATTTTAACGTTGTAACTTTGCATATTGCAAYGCCTGTATTTTCACTACAGCTGCAAATTACTCTTCTCAGCATTTCCAAATTATTTATCAAAGCAAATAGCAAAAAATGTGATTTCAAGGGGCTCTGTCCACAATTTAGAAATATCCCCTAAGATTTCCAAGCACTCTGATGAAATTACACTTCTCACTTCAACTTTTTATGGTTGAGTTCATTCCCTTTCATAATTTTAAATATCCATATCTATTTTCATCAAAGTAAGTGTAGCAAACTSAAAGAAAGATTGGCTTCACATGCTATCAGCAGCAATTGCTCCCCTATGGCTTTAATGTTATTTCTGTAGTTCTGAAACTTCCTGAAAGAAGATGGTTCTAATAGYTGGCATCAGCAGAATAAAAGAGGGCTTATTTCTCCACAAACTACATCAGGAATAAATGAAATGGGAAATATTTCTCAACTGATACCGGGAGATACTTGCTAAAATCTGTTCATTCATCCATTCTGCAGCACCATTTCAAATTAATTACAATCTGAATAACTTCTGTTAATATCATTACCCATCAGATAATTACAGCACACTTTTCCAATGCAATTTAGGTTCTACAGGAACTTCACCTTTGGGCTAGAGCAAATTTTAATTTATCATTCTCAGATTTGAGATGTGCCTCAGCAGGGCCACCGTGCGATGCCTTCTCGTCGTCGGTGCCATTCACGCTTGAAGCTCGGGTGGAAGAGGGTGTTTCACGTCCAGACTCCTGCAGCACAACACACAAACCAACACTGGGTGTCTCCTGCATCTCCTGCAAGACCACAACACCAATTTCTTTGTAATCTTGATCCCACACCACTTGGCTGAGACCTCGGCTCTCCTGGCAGAACAGTGGTAACACACACATACCCTTTTCATCTTGGCTGCAAAGCTGGTCTGTTTAAAAAGAATGAAAAAATTACAATGATACACAAATGGAAGTTTCAAGTGTTCAAAACTTTAAAAAAGTTTTTTTCCTTGATAAGGCTTGCATTTTTCAAAAGTTGTTAGGAAAATGAAACAATACAACACAGAAAGTACAACAAACAAACAAAAATAGTACTGCCCCTACAAAGACATACTATTCACACACTCTTGGTGCTGACCACCAACAGAGAACAAACAAAGTGAACTACAAAGACCATGACCAAAGGCTTTACAAAATGAGTGTCCAAAGTCAGGCACTCAGATTAATATTTGTGGGCCCCACAAATGGGGGTGGTCACAACAYCAAAACCATTCAGGAGCTTTTCCTGGTCATTCATCTGAATTTCTCTCTGATCAAAATCAGTCCAACTCTCCTCCAGACATTAGCCCAGGCCAGGAACACCTGCTGAGCAGGGCTCACTCTCACCTAAGCAATGCACATGAAAATACAGCCAACCCTGCAGAGAGCCTGGGACAACGCTCAGGTTCTCCAGTTTGTAGGAACCGAGACCTCGCTGGGCACTGGTGGCACCAGGACGCTGCCCAGCAGAGGGTCCTGTGCAGATTTACAACACAGGCTTCTTCCAGCAGCCCTAAAACCCACCCTGCTCCCACACCACAGCTGCCCAGGGAACACTGGACACAAAGTCAGGCAAAGCAAATGCCACAGGAGTGAGGTGGACAGATGACAAAGAAGGATATTGATGAATCTCATTTACTGTCTGCTGAAGCACTACATTGTCTGACTTCCCAGTGACTCAAACTGTGTTTAAGAGTACAAATCAAAGGATGTATAGCTTCCCCTGTTATTAAAAAAGTTGTAACAGCTCAAGGACTGCAGAAAAAATCAGATTTAAATGAAAGTAAAGAGCGTGGACGGATGAAAAATATTCCTGTGACAATGCTACTGTCCAGCAGCTGACAATTACCTTCAGCAATCTCCATTTTATATACTTTAAGCTGGCTGCCAGAAGCTGGCACAGTCCATTTGAAAATTTAACTTTAAATTATTTATTCTGTATATGTACAGGTATTAAAGCCAAATTACAAACCTGTGAATGATTGCTTGAGGTTTCAATTTTCTCTTGAGATCTGTCTCTTGCAAGTTTGGCAGCTTCTTTTACTTCTTGGAACTTCTCTGCAAACTGCAAAAAGCATGAAAGATATTTATCAACATGATTTATCATCTATTAAACCATTAAGATTGCTATCTTCATATGGTATAGATGTCCAAAAGTGAACAACTAATTTTATTAATTTAGAATTTTTGGCAAGAAAAACCATTTTAATTCTTTGGAAGGATGGTTCTTCCAAAAGAAGCGTGGGTGTTTGTAAAAGAGGAACCTCTCTATAACTCTGGCCAACCACAGTAAAAGCCCATGGAGGAAAAGGAACTGTTGGTGTCTCCTGGTTTGATTTGGTTCTGTTTAYTTCCTCCCCCTTCTGTTTCCCTTGGTGTTGACAGTGTATTAAAGACAAAAGTATTAGAGACATATGTTTGGATAAAAATAGTATCAATGTCTTCTATTCCTAGGAGCAAGTGAATTCAATTAAAGAATGCAAATAAGTTCATCTGCAGGAGGTAAGCGAGGGATTATCAAGACACAGGAAAAAGGAGAAGAAGGTAGATCTCAATGTATGATGGAGTTGTACAAAACCACAGCTTTTCTGCACTATTTTCTTATTACTTTCAAAAATAAAGGTAGAAGACTTCAGATAAAGGCTTGAATGCTTCCTGTGAGAGGGATATATCAAAATGGGAGAGATGAGGGAAAGGAGATAAAGATGGAAGGGAACAATYCCAACCTCTGTGAGTTGCTGTAGGACATCTGCTCCAAAGCCAGCCTGGCATTCTTGAAATACAAGTATTATCACAGCCAGTCAGGGTTGCAGGGCTTCAAACACTTTAAACAGTGTTTAAAATTTTAAGAGGATTTCAAAGATGGAAAAAAAGGTATAATACATAATTTGTTTTTAAAATTATGATGTATCCACTATAAAAATTGGTAACTTTATCTTTCAGCTAATACTGCTTGGTCTTGCTTGCCTGTATTTTGAGAAATTTGAAATGCTAGAAAGGCAAGACATTTTAGAAGTAAAAATATAAACAGATGTATTTATTGCAYAGTTTGTGACAAAGGATTGCCATTATACCCTTGGATAATTCAGAACATTTATGAAAAAAAWGTAAATAAAAGCATGAAAAAACCATCCAAATTTACTTTGAAGAACAGAAAGAAACATTATCCACATAGCAATCTTGTCTTCTAACTTCAGATTTACAGCAGGTACTTAGCATGCTCCCTCAGTAAAATTTGGACTGTAGAGACTGATTAAACAAATCTTCTCCATTTGGTCTAAAAGAAACCTGGATTTACACGTGTAACACACACAAATGGCAATTTCCAACACCCACACCCAGACCCCATGGTTACACTCCAGGGAGGAGCACATTCTGGCAGGGGAGTGATGCTGTGGGTGCAC